>MU853413.1:274380-286862 GCA_033297235.1 Trichocladium antarcticum
TGGTGGTGGCGGTGAGGAGGCGGGGGGAGAGGATGTGGATTGGGGTGAGAATTGGCACGTGAATGACCCGCTACCGGGAGATGAAGAGGTGGCGGTGCCGGCGCCGGCGGGGTTGATGAATTTCTTGAGGAATATTCTGATGCCGCCGCCTGCGCCCGTTGGGTTGGGAGTTGGTGGGCCGGAGGAGGGCGTTGATCCGGACATTCGGTTGCCGGGGAGCTGGGAGGATGACTGGAGTGATCGGGAGTTGGAGTTTGATGAGGTGGATGAGCTTGAGGGGCGCGGGGTTGATGGGGAGGGACAGGGAGATGCACAGCGGAGACTGTAGGCTTGTTGGAGATACAGATACATCATACTGGCTCAGTGTGCCGAGTAGTGTAAGATTGCAATACTAGTTTTTTTTACTGGACGGTACATTTTTGAGAGCCGAGTGCATCACCAGTCTTGGCAGGTGTTGAGGAGGTGCCGAAACGGGAGGCTTGTGCAGCCTCGTCTCCCGGCGGAGTGTCTTTGTCCGGGGCTGCTCGGCATTCGCTGCGGGCCATCTGGCGCCCGGGAATCGGGCCAGTTGGAGTTACAGCGGCGGGAGGGTGGGTCAGATGAGCATGTTTCATGTCCGTCGCGCAAACAAACACAACAGTAACGGCAACGTTTCTCCCAGCGGATGGCTGGAAATCAAGTTGAAGACGACGGTTGTGCCCTGGAGTTGATGTCTCTTGGTAGTGTGTTCTGTCTGGGCCGGTGATGGTAATCCATATTCTGCCCACGCGGTACAAGGTAGCAAAGAACGAGCAAACAGAATCAAGACATTATTGATTGGACGGCCATCTGACTCCAACGACGTGGGCGCAATTGTCGCAAACCAACGGCACAATTCTCTCAACGGCGCAATTCTCTCAACGGCAAAATAGGCGCAACCGCAAAAGTGTCGCACCCGGCCACCTTCCGTCGTTAAAAGGCCCCGCCCCCTCCTGAAATCGGCAGCCCCTCCATTCTCAGACAGACAACTCCCACTCCACCAGTCTCGACTTCCCAGACTACCACCACCTTACCGTAAATACCCCAGTAAACAACACACACCCATTCCATTACCGCGCCCGCCTCCTTCCCCAACCAAGACCGATCGCCGCACATCGCATCGCATCTCCGCCGGGTTCCCCACCACCGCCAACTCGACCGCCATCACAATTGTCCCCACCAAACACAGCCGGAGCTCCCCTAGCTGCTCCCCACCAACGCAAACAGCCGCCACCCGACCACCACAACCACCACCACACACCACAATGGCCGACGCCGACACCCCCCCCACCACCACCGCCCCCACCGCGGCCGAGCACGTATACACCTTTGGCGTCAGCATGTCATGCGGCGGGTGTTCAGGCGCCGTGGAGCGCGTGCTCAAGAAGCTAGAGGGTGCGTTTCTACCCCCCCCCCCCTGCACATTCTCGACCTTTCTGTTTTGTGTACACAAGTGACAAAGGTATTTCGGGGACATGCGCTGACACCAACAGGCGTCAAAAGCTACGAGGTCTCGCTCGACGCGCAGACTGCCCGGGTTGTTGCCGAGGAGGCGCTGCCGTACGAAAAGGTGCTGCGCACGATTGCCAAGACGGGGAAGAAGGTCAATTCGGGGGAGGCGGATGGGGTGGCGCAGAGTGTGGAGGTGTCTGCGGAGTGAGGAGGGGCGGTTTGGGGTTGTGTTACTTAGCTTCGGGGCCGGCGGTCGTATGGCCACTCAATTGATTAGCTGGTTTGGTGTTGTTCTGGTTCGTTCGGCGATTGTTTGAGAGCACGCGGGCATCGGGGATATGCAGGGTTACATCTGTAGTTGAAGGGTTGGGGTTCTTGTACAACACGCGCGCCTTTAAGTGCAGAACGCGTCTCGTTGGCCCATCGCACTCCACCTGCGTGTTCGTGGCATGCCCATCTCTCAGACGGCATAGTCAATGCCTGTTGAGCTCTATGGGCAAATGTGTCCTCGGAAGGAAAACCAACCCCCCGCGGCCCAGAGCTGAATGATCGTCAAACATAGTAGCAAGCTCATCTGCAGAGACCCTGGCAGCCACTACGCTGCATCCGCCGGGGGAGCCACAGGGTCCCAATAGCAGAGGAAGTCGTCCCAGGTAAACCGCCCTGCCCGCCCCAGATCCGCCCGTCCATCAACCAACCCCTGCGCACGGCCAACCGAGCTCGCCAAAGCCAGCGGCTCATACGGCACCGCGACACGCTGCAAACAGACGTCCAAAACCCGCCTCGCCCTCGCCTCCGCCCTGGCCGCCCTCTGCGCCACGCTCCCCCGCTGCACGGCCTCCACCACCACCGCCAGCGCCACCACATCCCACAGACACGCGTGCGCCCGCGCATCCCGCGGCAGCACCACCCCCACCAGCCAGTCCAGCGCGCGCTCCACAGCCCGCACCATAGCCGGCCCCGACCACGGACAGAACAACCCCCCGGCCGGTCCCTCACCACCACCACCACCACCATCCCCAGGGGGCCCCTCCCCCGCCAGCTTCTTCACAAACCAACACACCCCCAACCCCGCCTCCACCACCTCCACCACCTCCCCCGCCGCCTGACCCGCCTCCACCACCAGCGGCCCCTCCCCACCACCAACATGCCCCAGCACCGCCATGCACGACCGGAGATGGCCCAGCGCGAGCCGCTCCCGCAGCGCGCCACCGTCCCCGTCCCCGTCCCCGTCCCCGTCCCCGTCCCCGTCCCCGTCCCCGTCCCCGTCCCCGTCCCCCTCCCCGCCACGGCTGTTGCTGCTGGCCGTCGTGTCTGCCACGGGCGGGGCGAGAAAGGGGCGGTAGAGCGCCTGCAGCGTGCGGCGGAGGTGCATGTCTAGCAGGGGGCCGCTGCGGGGGCGGTGTTGTTTTTGCGGGGGTTGCTGCTGCGGCTGCGGCAGGTGATGATGATGTTGGGTGTGAGGAAGGTGGGTGTCTGGTTGTGGGGTGGGGAAGAGGGTGCTGATGTCGTGGAGCATGGCCTCGAGGGTGGCGCCGACGGCGAGGACGGCGCTGGGGGAGGGTGGGAGGGTGTTGAGGCGGCTGAGGAGCGCGGCGGCCTGCAGGCGCGCGGGGAGCGTGCGGGCGGCGTAGGCCTGGAGGTGGGTTGTGGTTGGGTGGTCGAGGGGGTGGGGTTCGGGCAGGGGGTTGGTGGTGGGGAGGAGGGCGGTGTCGTCGATGTTGTCGGGGGGCCGGCACGAGTACTCGCTGGGGCGGATGGCGGGCGGGAGGTTGCAGAGGAGGGAGGCGTGGAGGTCCATCTCGAGGACGGTGAACCAGAGCCGGCGACGGCACTCGCCGGCGAAGGGGGTGATGGAGGGGGTCTCGGAGGGGTCGCGGTGGAGGCCCATAGTCATGGCCATGCGGACGATGTAGCCGAGCTGGGCCCACGTGGGCTGCTGCTGGGGGTCGATGGTCCCGAGCGCGTGGAGAAGCAAGAGCTCGGTCTGTAAAGTGGTCAGGTCGACGACATGCCGTCTCCTGAGATGGTCCAGGTAGTGCCGAACGAGGACGCAGGCTGTGGGGATGTGGACGCTGGTCGATCGGTCATGCGCGAGGCCCCTGGAGCCAGACCCGGACCCGGACCCGGCGGCTATGCACAGCATGCAGAGCAGGCGCGGGAGAAAGGAGTCATTGCAGCCCTGGGCGTCCGAGTAGCGGGCGTACTCTTGCTGGAAAGACGGGATGTGAACTATTCGATACAGGCCTTCTGCGACGACGAAGTACCGGTCCAGAAGCCTGTCACGCACGGGACGCGGCGGCAGAATGTCGGCCATGCGCTTCTGGATCGGCATCATCGAGTCGACAAAGACGGTGATGGGCTCGAGGGCCTTTTGATGCTCGACTTTCAGGGCGTGGCATGCGTTCCGGAGGCTGGCAAAGAGGTCGGTTTTCGCCATGACGGCCAGGACTTGATCGGCCTCGTGAAACTGGCCATCCTGTTAGCTTTTGGCCCGAGACGGATCATTCGCCGCCTGTGCTCCTACAAGATTGACAAGTGTCTGGATCCGGGGGTTCCCGGAATCGCGCGACGACAGCCTGGCCCGGACCGGGCGGTCCCGGAAAGCCATGGGCGACAGAGGGGCGTGGTGGCGGTGACCGTCACCGGCCGAGACCTTCTCGAAGACGGCGGTCTCGAGTCGCTCCAACCGCGCGACGATGTCGTCCAGACCGGACGGGCCTTTCGGGATGTGTTCTGTGCCGTCTGGTTGGGCGAGGGGACGCTGGGGCTCGCCGCCACCTCGCACGGCGAGCAACTGCTGGGGGCGCTTGACAGGCCGTTCCGCGGCGTCGACATCCGAGGTATCGGAGCCAGCCCCGTTCTCCTGGTCGGCGTAGCGGCAGGTCCTCCGCGACTTTTGGCACTGGGAACAGGCCCCCGTGCGGATGCGGTCACATCTCAACTTGCGCTTCCTGCTTCGGAATCAGCCAATGCATACATAGCACGGTGCGGAGCATGGCATGCATGGCCAGCGGACGCCATCTTACCGGCATTCTATGCAAGACTTGACTGGGCGTGGGCGCTTGACGCTTTTCGAGGGGGCCGCTCCGTCGACGACGACTGCCGGGGCCGTTGAAGGGGTTCTTGGTTTGGAGTCTTCACAGTCGTCGTCCGGCATTGTCTCCATGGCGGCTGTCCGAGACGAGAACGGTATTGCGATGACAAGGCTCCCGATGCCCGGACCCCCTGTGATTTTCCCTTATTTTTCTTCTTTATCCGCTGCGCTGGACAGTTGGATGGGAATACAGAGTCGTCGGAGCTCACCCGAAACATGGGCTTCGGAAATGTGCCACGCGCTGCTCTGTTGGCCCTGCACCCGGACTCGCCAAACCCGCAATTGGACGGCGCATGTTGACGCAAGATTGAGGCCATTGAAGCCATGGCGAGCAAACCCAGACGCACGCCGCATGCATTGTGTGTTGGGCAGGAGCCCTTACTCACGGCAGAGGCACAGCAGAGGTGCACGTGCTTCCGGCACGATGCAGGAGGGATGAGTGGGTGGCTGGCCGGGCGTGCCGGGGTCTGGGATTGGGAACTCATCCGATGCAGGCCAGCCGACCAATCTGAACCAAGCGCTGCCTAGCGTCCCCAACCACACGCGCAAGTTGGCTTGGCTTCTTTAACAGTGTATGCACAGTGTAGGAATACTGTCTACCAATATAGCCAACCGTCTCGAAACTCCCGGACAGCGTTATTTTGTCCCCGGCCTCGAAATGACCATTTTCTGGAGAATTGCATGGAGACCCCTCAGAGCTACAGTCCCGATCCGGCAAACAAACAACAACCTGACAAAACGTACCCCCCCACCCCCCCAACCCCTAACCGCTCAGAAACGCCGTCAGCCCCCGCAGCCGCTCCTTCGCATCCTCCAGCACCGCATCCTCCTTACAGACGGCAAACCGCAGATAGTCCTCCACCGTCGTGGCCCGCGCATCGGTGTAGAACTCGCTCGGCGGGATGGCGGCGACGCCCAGCTCCTGGATCAGGAACCACGCGAGCTTGAAGTCGCGCGGGCGCTCGGCCACGTGCGGCGGGAAGGGGTAGTCGCGCGGCAGCCGGACCTTGGCGAGGTTGACCATGACGAAGTAGCCGCCCTCGGGCACCGAGTAGGGGACGCCGAGCTCGTCCCAGATGGCGTTGAAGCGCGCCATCTTGGCCTGCATGTCGGCGATGCATTGGTTCCAGAAGTCCTGGGCGGCGGCTTGTTCGAAGCCTGGAGACCGGGGGCGTTAGTTTGGGGGGAGGGGGGCCAGATCAGAAAAAAAGGGGGGGCATACCGATTGCGCAGGCTTCTTGGAGCGGGGAGGGGGAGGAGTAGCATATGCGGGTGTGGGCCGCGGAGACGTATTGGAGGAGGGCGGGAGGGCCGATCAGCCAGCCTGTTGTTCGTGGTCAGTACTGTCGTGAGTGGAGGGGAGAGGGGGGGGGGGGCTCACCGACGCGCCATCCTGTCGCGTAAAAGTTCTTGCCGGCGGACCCGACGGTGAGGGTGATCTGCTCGACCTCGGGGGAGAGCGTGGCGATGCGGGTAAACGGGGTGTAGAACAGGCGGTCGTAGACCTCGTCGGAGAGGATGATGATCTTGTGCTTGAGGCAGAGGTCGGCAATCTTCTGGAGCTCCTCGCGGCTGAAGACCTTGCCAATGGGGTTGTCTTTGCGTTGTCAGCCTCTGCGCCTGGGGGTTGAGAGAAAGGGGACGTACGGGGCGTGTTGAGGACAAGCATCTTGGTCCGCGGGGTGATGGCGCGCTCCAGCTCATCAAAGTCGATGGCCCATTCTCCGGCGGAGACGGTCTTGCTGGCGCCATCTTTGGGAGGGTGCATGGGGACATAGACAATCTTGCCGCCGGGCATCTCGATGTTGCTGATGTACTGGTCAAAGAAGGGCTCAAAGACAATCACCTCGTCCCCGGGCTCAACAAAGGCCATGAAGGCGCTGAGCATCCCTGCTGGCTGGTCAGATGCTTTCCAAACAGCCATCAAGCGCGACGCGGTACGGACCCTCGTTGGCGCCCGTGGTGACGGTGATCTCGGTCTGGGGGTCCAGCGTCCGGCCCCAGTGGGGTGAATAGGCGTCCGAGAGGGCCTGCAGCAGCCGCGGGCGACCTCGTGTCGGAGAGTACTGGTTGCACTCGACCCTGTGCAGGGCCTCCGTGGCCGCATTCAGGATGAACCCGGGGGGGTTGTATCCGAAGAAGCCCTGGCCCATGTTGATGATGGGCTGCTTGGGCGACGCGGCAGCGGCCTCGTTGATGATGGTCCTTGGCAGCCGCGTGTTGGTGAGTGCATTTGCGAAATGGATAAACATAGATTAACAAACACACCAGACATCCTGCCGCCGGCCAGAGACGCGGGCCGCGGGCTTTAATTTCTCACTCATGGCGGGGCTGGTGCGATGGAGATATCGTCTGAGTGTGAATGTGGGTGCGCTATGCAAGGGACGCCGGAGGAGCGGCGCGAGTGCAGGGCGTGGGGAGTTCATGAGCGCTCGGGTTCCGAGAAAATTAGACCAGCAAATTCCCCATGTCGGCGACACAGTCATATTTCGCGCAATCCAACTGCGGGCCGGCCAGTCTCGCTTTGTAATGGCGCGGACCGCGCTCTTCTCAAGTGTCGGCAGCAAGTGACAGCCGAATGCTTGTCCGTCATTGCGTCGGTGTTGTGGGGGATCTGTGGGTCTTTCCGATGTCGCAATTCGCGGGACCGATTGGGCACCGGTCCGAGCTGATCCTTGTCGCTGGCATAGATGCATCAATCGAGGCAGCCCCCCGATAGACAGATGTCGAGCAACGACAAGGACCCAGCTTCACATTACTTTACTTTAGTTCTGTACAGAGCCACGGGGCTTGCACTGAATACTGATTCTTATCGTAGGGCTTTGAACAAATTCAACTTGAATAAGTACTACCCTTTGGTCGGCAAAATCAAGCCGGATGTTGCCCCCAGTGTGTTCAGTCTGCTCTTTCCATGTTCCTGCCGTCCGATTTCCCCTTCCATAATCCGGCACTATATCCGGCCTCCACAGACAAGCATCTTCCAAACTCTCAGCCGAGAACTACCTGTCTTTTACCCCATCCTCCGCCATTTCTACCTTGTGCCTAGCGGTATGGGATTGAGATGGAGTTTGTACGAACCACCGACATCCACACTAGAGTCGAGTCTAACAATGCGGAGATGTCAACTAGGTATTATCTCGTTTCCCAATCAACCGCCTGCCCCGAGCCTGGCACGACACACAAGGGGCCCTAACACAGCAGGACAAGGAGTTAAGTATCCACCATATACTGCCAGCTCTTGATGCCTCACAACGCACGCATGGCCGGGATGCAATGGGGGCGCGATTCTGATGATGTAGACGGAAGAAGAACACCTCTGAAAAAGACCGACTTCCCAAACCGGAAGGTTTGATACCTGCCATGGTGGTTGAGAACAAGAAAACCCGCGATTCTTCAACGAGTCCTGCCATAAATCACGGAAAGCCAACCACCATCTATCTTCCTTCAGTTCGCTGGCTCAAGCCGTCATCGTTGCCGGGGCACAGAGACCCAGCTGTTGGACGAACTGCGCATGCTTGGCGCGGTTGAATGGCTTCGTCAAGCCGTCGGCCACCATATCGTTGGTCAATATGCCGCAGCTGGAACTCTCCCATCGCCACTCGCTGAATAACCCACTTGTAGCGAATATCGATGTGATACATTTTTGCTATGTTAAGGGGATTCAGAGCGATGGTCCGGGCATTGGCCGAATCCGTGAACATGAGCAGGGGGAGAGGTTGGAGATACCCAGCGTCCTTCAGAACGTTGGCAGCCCACAGGGCCGTTAAGAAGAGGGCGAGAGGCGGCGATGAGAGAGAGCTGGTAGTCGCGTCTTGACGTGTCACCCCGACTGTGGTGTCAGCATTGCAAGCAATCATCTCACTTCTCCCTGCCTTCTCCAGAACTTCATATGCCAACGCGCCGAGATACTCCCCAGGACGAAACTTGCCACGGGTGTTTGGGCTGCAGTGATATCCGTGCAAGCCATGCCGAATCCGTGATCTGGAGTGCTGTTTTTGTTTCTATCGCCAGACGCACACCCACGAACGCGCCGATAGCAGCAATCACGATATTCTTCCGTCCGAACCGCGTAAGCAGCAACGCGTAGAGCTCGGGCCAAGTGCCGTGCTTCTTGTTCCCTTCCCACGAACTGCAGCGAAACGATAAAGTGATTTCTTCTGCCAGCGTGACCGACTTTCTCTCTCTTCCTCATCCTCAACCACATCCCCGTCACCGCCACATCTTTCGCCGACTAGACCCCCAGCCAGTTTCGTCCGCGCCCTCTTCCCCGCCAAACCAGACTCTTTCTTTTTTTCCTTCTTTTTCCAAATAAAAATAAAAATAAAGAAACAGAACCAAGCCCACGACCATGGCACCGCCAGCGCGAACCGCCACCCCCTCTCCCACCTCCCCCTCCTTCCCCCTCCCCATGGCCGGCGGGCGCGCCCAGCCCGGCAACACATTCCGGCAGCAGCGGCAGGCGTCTGCGCCGGGGCCCCACCACGACCGCCGCTGCCCGAGTCCCGACCTGGAGGGGGCCCGCCCGGGTCGTGTCTTCGGCCTGCCCCCGCGCAAGGTGTCGGACGGTCCGCGCCCCGGCCTCGGCCTCGGTCTCGGCAGAGCGCACAGCCACCCGCGCGGCTCTGTCCCGTCGCTGGCTGGGGCGTACGGCCGGCCGTACATCGCGCGCGGCGGGAGATTTGCGTACCGGCCGTCGGCGAGAATGGATGCCTGGTTGGCTGGGTTGGAGGTCTCGGTGGGGGCCGATGTTGGCGAGGATGTCGGGTCGGTTGCGGCCTGGGTGGGTGGTGCTGACGGTGAGGTCGCGGTTGAGTCCGGGGTCGAGTGCGAGGATGTTGCGGTCGCTTCCTTTTTGGTGGATGATAGAGTGGGCGAGGCCGAGGTCGGGCATGGGTCGCGTGGTGAGGGCGTCACTGTTGGCGCAGGAGACGGCGCTTACCGGGGCCTGGATGTGGGTGAGGAGTGTGTGGACGCCACTGAGCGTCGCGAGAAGCGTGCGGTGAGTACTTCGATCCTGTGTGTTGTGTTGGATGAGAGAGGAGCGAGAAAGATGCCCGGGAGTGGGAAGAGGGTGAAAGACGAGGAAGAAAGCCAGCCGGGCCGGGGCACCACTTCACTACCCACTCTTCCACCCGCACAAAGGCTGACTTGAACAATCGCCAGCCCACCGAAGAGGACGACGGCCCTGCCAGGTCCGCTGCCCGCCTTGCTGCCAGCAGCCGCGCAGCCGCCGAGGGTGTTGCTGGCCCCGTCCCCGCCGTCAGTTCCCCCTCCACAACCAGCCAAAGTCCCCGACCCCTCCTCGCCGCGTCTTCTTCCGCCGCCTCCCGACACGCCCCCGTCTCCGCGGTCGGCGTGGCCGCGTCCGTCTCTGCCGTCTCTTCTGCTTCTGCGCCGGCCGATGCGCCCTCCCCCGCAACCAGCAACACACTCTCCCCTGCCGGTAGTCAGAGTGCGGTCGCTCCCATTTCCGCCGAAACCGCCGACACCACTTCCGCTGCTGTTTCCCCCCCTTCTACCAACCCCCTCTTCGACGCAGTCCCCATTTCGGCCGTCAATAAGCAACCACCCTCTGTCGCCGAGGCCACTACCGCGCCCGCCCATATCTTTTCGGGCGGCTCAGTCGCAGATGTGCCCACGCGCACAATCCGGGTCTGTTTGGTGGGCGATGCCGGGGCCGGCAAGACAGCGCTGTACAAGTACGTAACGTCCCTTCTTTTGTCCCTTGTGGTGGATGGTGTGGGTGTCGGTATCGGTGCTGACGTGGGATCCAACAACAGCCGCCTCACCAACGGCACCTTTCCTCAGGCAAGTCTCGCTCAACCCCATTCCCTCCCCGCCCCCAAAGCCACCGCTAACCCCGTCCAGACCTCCCCGTCGCGCGCCCCAGACTCGCAGTCCGTTCTCGTGCGCGCCGCAGACGGCACCACCGTGAACGTCGAGCTCTGGGACTTCCCCGGCAACAGCGCCAGCCAGCGCCATGGCGCGCTGCTCTCGACCTTCTTCAACGCCGCCATCATCTGCTACAGCACCGAGGACATCAACAACCTGAACGCGATTTTCCGAACCGTAAGTGGCCCACAAACCAAAGAACGAC
The DNA here is from genome assembly GCA_033297235.1 of Trichocladium antarcticum. Taxonomy (NCBI): domain Eukaryota; kingdom Fungi; phylum Ascomycota; class Sordariomycetes; order Sordariales; family Chaetomiaceae; genus Trichocladium; species Trichocladium antarcticum. The sequence goes on from MU853413.1 coordinate 285,045, forward strand.
TGAAAACAAGACGTTGTTTCTGTGTAACTTCAGTGAAGCGCCAAGTAACTAACCACCCCCCCTTTTTTTTTTCTTTCATTTCCAGTGGAAGCCGCACCTCGACGCCTCCCTCCACGACCGCGCCGTCTTCGTCGTCGGGCTCAAGGCCGACTGCCGCCAGCCCGCCCAACCGGTGCAGGCGCTGACGCTGCTGCCGGCGCGCACGAGGCTCTCTCACGCCGCCGAGGTCGCGGTGCAGGTGGCGCGGGACGTTGGCGCCGACGGCTACGGCGAGTGCTCGGCGCGCACGGGCGAGAACGTGCTGGCCGTGTGGCACGGCGTGGTCGAGTTCGCGCTGGCCGATCTGCGGCGCCGCGAGCGCCGCGCGGGCCCGGGCCTGTGCTGCCGGGGGGTTGGGGCGGTGGTGGCGGGGGCGTTCTGGCGGTGGGTGGGGAAGGGGAAGAGGGGGGTAGTGAGGGTGCGGGAGGCGGTGGGGAGGGTGGGGAGGGTGGGGATGCGATCTGAAGTTTGAGGGGGGGACGTCTTGTTCTGCCAACGGGACTACCGGCGAAGGTATCGGCCGGCTCAACTACTTACTCGCCTGGCGCATCGGATGTCGGACCGCCTCCAGCAAGTTCAACTCCCAGGGACATCTTCGTTGCGAATGGCGCGACTCTCGGCAGAGCCACGGGAACGATGCGCAGTCTCGCCTCTCTTCCGTCGTTTCTTTCTTTACTCATCCAAAGGACGATCGGCCTGCTTTGGTGTTGCTTCTTTTTTCCACGGCGTACGGGAACAGCCGAGGCTCGGATGGCACTCTGGCCAGCACAGTCTGAAGACGGCTTTTGCGACGGATTCTTTTCCCTGGCTTTATCTGGAGCACCACAAGTCTCGGGCGTATTTCACACAGGTGGTGGTTGGGTCTGGAGTTCCGAGTTTCGACCTTCGAGTCTTTCATCTGTCATGATACCCGCGGTTGGGCCACGGGGCGCCCACGGATTGTTTTTTGGAGTTTTTTCCATGATGGGCATGGTTGGGTTTGAGATACCCAGGGTTTATTCGGCCGGCCGTTTCTTTCCTTCTTTTAGTTCGTTCAAAGCAGAGTTGAGGTTGTGGAGAAACAAGAAGCGGCGCCCCCACATGCGTGCCAAGCCAAGTGTGGACTGTGATGTGGAGAAATTGGAGAAGCGCCAATGCCGTCTTGGCAGCCCTTTCCTGCACGCAACCTTGCTCAGTTGTCAGTTCTGTATCCGTACCTTGATCGCATCCCTCCCGCGACCGACAGCCCAGGTGCAATGTTTTTTTCAGCACATGACACGCCAGCCCGATAGGGGCCTGCTGTCATCCGCCAACCCAACACCATGAGCGGCAACAGAAATGGCAGCGGCAGCTCGTCGTCGGCCTCGTCACCAACAAAACCACGACTCGAGAACCACCCCCTCCTCCCACGCAGCCCATCGGTGCTCCTGCTGCCGCCCGTCCCGCCTCCCCTCCATATCACCATCCGTTTCAGCGCTGCCCTCCCCGACCTGCAGCTGGACATCCCCGCGCCGCAGCAAACCACCGTCGTCGCCCTCAAACACCTGATCCGGGGACGCCTCGCAGCCGACGCCGAGACCGACGCCGACGCCGACGCCGACGCCGACGCCGAAGATGACTCCGAGCCGCGCGAAGATGACGCCCTCGTACAGGTCAGCCCAGCCGCGCACGCTGCCCGCGCCCGCCTCCGCTTCATCCACAACGGCCGCATCCTCCCCGACGCCTCGGTCCTCAGCGCCGTCCTCAAAGCCCCCCCCCCACCGCCGCTGTCCCACCCGGACCGCAAAGGCAAATCCGTCG
>MU853413.1:293066-332987 GCA_033297235.1 Trichocladium antarcticum
ACTCCCACTCCCACTCCATTCACTTCCACCCCCCCCACCACCAACCAACCGCAGCGTCTCCTCCAGAATCACAAACTCCCGCTCCAGCATCTCCGCCCAGTTCTGCACATTGCCAATCTCCTTGACCTTGCGCGCGTGCGTCGCCGCCAGCCGGCCCAGCCCGTCGTTGTCGCGCCGCAGCCCCGCCGTCGCCCGCACCACGCCCCGCGCCTGCTGCTCGATTGCCGCGTGGTTGCTGTGCAGCTGGCTGGCGCGTGTCGCGAGCTCGCGGTCGACGAGGTTGGCCATCGAGGCTTCGATGGCGGTGCGCGCGACGGTGATGGGGGAGGGGGTGGATGGGGGGAGGGTGGTGGTGGTTGTTGATGTTGTTGATGCTGTTGATGCTGTTGTTGTGGCGGTGGTGGTGGTGGTGCTGGTGGAGGTGGAGGTTGTGATGGTGCTTGGGGTGGGGAGGGGTGGAGCGGCTGGGCAGGGGGGGACGGAGATGACGGGGGCCCCGCTGGCGCCCTGGCTGGTTGGCTTGGGTTTGGGTTTGGCGGATTTGGCGAGGAGGGAGGAGAAGATGCCGGCGGGTTTCGGGGCGCTGCTGGTGCTGGTATTGGCGCTGGTTGATGGCGCGGATGCGGTGGCGGTTGCGTTGGTGACGGACGGCGCTGCGGGTTGCGCGCGGCTCAGAGAGGCGGGGGTGAGAAGCGTGGGAGCTGCTGCTGATGGAGGCATCTTGGTGTTTGCCCGTTGCGCGGGTGATAGGACTGCGTGGAGCTGATCAGTTGTTGGACATGAGTGCATGGCATGGCATGAGGTTCCACGGCGTGTGAGTGAGGCTGCTGTGCACATGTGCGACGGTTTTGATTCGTCCCCGCACCCCAGATGCATCGGGGCCATGGTCGGACGCAACGATTGTCCAAATATAGCCTCGAGATGTGTTGCTGGTGCGTTATTATAGACTAATGTCTGTTGTGGGCCGAAAGCGTTGTACGTAGTGGAAAAATCGATACAATGAATGTACCTTATCATCGGCACAGCAGTCCCACATTCTCATGTCCCAAGCTCGCAACATGACCCGAAGCATCACCCAGATCTCATTACTCTATGCTCTGACCGCCGCGCCGCCCAAAAGGCCACACGCCTGCCGTCGAGTAACCATCCCGCGCAAGCCGCGAGCAGCCATGCATCCAACCGCCGAGCCCAAACCATCAAGGATATCCATATGCAATAACCCCGCCCATGCCCCCCCCCAACGCCCACATCCCGCTTCCAAAAGTCTGCTTCCTTCCCCGCAAGACACGCCCAAAAACGGTATGCCAAAACCCCATCCCAAAACACAGCACCCATCAATACCCGCCCACCTTCCCACCCCCGCCCACCCCCAACCTCAACCCCAACGGCCCCCCGGCCCCCGGGCCAAACGGCGACGGCGCCCCCCCGGGTCCCGGACTCAGCGCCGGGCTCGGCGTCGCAACCCCCCCATCACTACTCACCGAGCGCAGACTCGCCGCCGTCAGACTCGCCGTCGAGCTCGAGTTCATGGTCCCGTTGCGCGACGACGACGACGACGAGAACATGCCAAACGCAATGCTCCCATTCCCACCACCACCACCACCACCACCACCACCACCACCGGCGGCGCTCATGCTGCTGCTGCTGCTGCTGTAGTTGTTGTGGTTGTGGTGGTTGTTGTAGTTGTGGTGGTGGCTGTGGCTGTGGCTGTGGCTGCCCATGTACCCGCCGGCGCTGTTGACGGAGAGCAGGGAGTCGGCGCGCTCGCCGAAGATGTTGGCGTTGCCGACCATGAGGCCGGAGGCGGCGAAGGAGCCGCTCTGCGGGGTTGACGGGACGGTGGCTTGGACGGCGGGGCCGAGGGCCGCGCTCTGCGGTGTCATGGGCGGGGCCACGGGGGTGGCGGACTGGGTGGCGGAGTAGGGGCCGGCGATGCTGGCGGCGGGGTGGTGGTGGTGGTTGTGGTTGTGGTTGTGGTTGTGGTTGTGGTTGTGGCTGTCGGGCCCGCCGCCGCCGTTGGCAGAGGGGTGGCGGAGGAAGTAGGCCCACGGCGAGGACATCATGAGGTCGCAGGTCTCCTTCATGCTCTTCTGGATGGGCCGGAGGCGGGATTTGGTGTCGATGGGGAGCTGGATGTCGTTTTGGAGGTGCATGAATTTCTGGATGAGGACGTACCACGACTCGACAAACGTGTTGCAGAGGCGCCAGAACGAGGGCTGGGTGCGGACGCCGTGTTCCTTGAGCTTGATGGTGGAGAGGCGGGTCTTGAGGACCTCGGTATGCTGGATCGACGTGTCGCATTTAACGACGAGGGCGCGCCAACACTGGATGAGGCCGTCGGGGGAGCGAGCGGCGGCGGTGCTCCGCATCGAGGACATGAACTGCTTGTTCATGGCTGGGAGGATTTGCATGACGAGTTCGGTGGTCTTCTGGAGCGAGAGGTATATCCTCTCAAAGACGCGGTCTTCCTCGGTGAAGTCGGCTGATAGGTTGCGGCCCGTGGTGCTGGTGGACACGAAGGACTCGCCAGACCGGGGCGTGGCGGCACTCACCGTGGCCGTCCGGCCAGTGCCGTTGATGTAGGGTATGGACATGTCCGTCGCAACCCGCAGGCTGCTAGGGTTGTAGACGAAGGTGGCATTCCGCGGTCTGCCATTTACGAGAGGCCGGTCGGCAGCCGGGATCACCGAGCTCTCGCGTGAATGGGGCCGGAGCGTCTCCCCGAAATCAGGCCGTGCGAGGGTGGGACCTGATCGCTGGTTGTCCTCTGGACCCGTCTGCGAACACGTTACGCGCAACTCCATGATGCTATTGTAGAGTTGGGTCAAAAGGGTCCGGATATATCGCGGGTCGCCGTTGTCCAGAAACAGATCGACGTTGCTCATCAGGAGTGAGCACACATGCGTGTACGCGTTGATGAGCGTGAGGCAAGCTCGTTGGACGTTCTCGTTCTCCCTCTGGCCATACCCGTCATCCGCCGCCAGGTCGTGCTTCTGAATTTCCATCTCCAGCTGTTGGACATGGGCGTTCGTGTTGTAGAATACAATTTCAAGGTTGGACCGTCGGGCTGACCCGTCGTTGGTCAGGCCGACCAGCGTCTGTACCATGGGGTGGATCTGGAAGATGGAGTACAGAATGCCCTTGGCCGCCTCTAGTACCGGGTCAAAGATCTTGGATTCGCGCCGTCTCTCGGGCAGGACGGAGAGCCTGCGGATGTAGACGGGCCGCTGCAATGCCGGCTCGGCCGGGCTTGGCGGGTTTGGGCTTTTGGCCTGGATGGCTGTCCCATTGCCCTGCATGGCCGAGCCATGGCTGAGCCCGCGGTAGTGGCTGAACCGGTTCACATCGATTTCCTCCAGCGTGCTGAGTTCTGACCTCTTGGACACCATGCCCATGCGCCGAGACCGGCTTTCGGACCGCTCGCGGCTGGAGGTCTGGATTATGGTCTCCGAGTTGCTGCGAACACGCTCGTTGGGGTTCCCGATGGTCAGCGGCATGACCCCCGGCCGGCGTTGTGCCGAGTTTTGTTGCGAGAGTCCGCGGTAGTGGGAGCGGGTGGGGATCGGAGGAGGCCGGGGGAGGGCGGCGGATCGGAGGTCGAAGATGTCGCTGCCATTCACTCGGATCGGGAATCTGCCGCTGAAGACCCGTTTGATGGTTGGGCGCGGGGTTTCGGTGCCCTCGGACGCGCTGTCGCCCGGTGAATCTGCCGAGCCGGTGGCTTCCTGCTTCAAGAACTTCTTGATCGCCGCCGTCGCTTCAATCTCTGTCGTCTCGGCTTCTCTCGCTGTCCCGTCGTTCTGCCCACCCCCCCCCAGCTGCATTTGTAGCACCTCGGGCGGCGGGAACTTGAGCGGATTCCCCTCCAGTTTGATCCAATACAGCGACGGCATGTCGGCCAAGCAGAGCGGCAGGTGCGTGATGTGGTTTTTCGGCACCGACAGCACTTTCAGGGACGACATCTTGACTATTTCCGGCGGCAAAGATTGCAGCATGTTTCGGCCCAGATCGAGAATCTCGAGCGACTTGAGATCGCAGAGCTGGAAACCGGCTCGGGTCAGCAATTGTCTGCGCTGGATTCTGAAGCCAGGCCAGTGCTCACCACGAGGGGGAATTCCTTTATCCTGTTTTGCCTGACGTTGAGATAGCGCAAGGATGTGCATTCGGAGAATCTGGCCGGGAAGGTCTGCAGGTAGTTGTGCGACAGTGCAAGCCTGTTGCGGCGCATTAGAACATGCGGCTATGGAGCCCGGGGGACGACAACGTACCGCTCCAATTCATCTTTTATGACGTCCACAATCTCTTCCGGGAGTGTTTGGATCTTTTTCCTGCCTAGGTTGATGGTGAGGCCGGGCTTGAGTCCGCTAGCTTCGGCTGCCCTGGCCTCGGTCCCGCGGGCAGCCCGCATCGCCTCTCTCGCCAGGGCAAGGACCTGGCTGGGCGAGACGGGCTGGCCGGCCGAGAGATTCGAGGACGACGGGACATCGCGGAGGCTGGGGACCGGCGGCGGGGGGGTCGGGTTCGCGAGTGCTGCGGCCGCAATAGCCCGGCGGGCCTGCGCCGGATTATCGGGCAGCCCCCGGGGGAAGTCCATTGCCGCGATCGCCCTTCAATGGGTCCCCAATCGATCCAGTCGCGCTCTTCTTCCCGACAGTATTGCGGACGGACGGAAAACGGCTAGGAGTTGGATGCCTCGGAAAATCGGTCGGCCAGGAAATTTTTCAAGCCGGAGGGCGAGGTGGTGACCGTCGGTCGGACGAGGTCATGGCGAGACCAGCCTGTTGCGGTCGGGGACAGGGGTCAGGAAACAACCTTAGCGGTGAACTGTCGATGGCGGGCGGCGGCTGCAACGGCCAGAGAGCCGTGGGATGCAGCACGTCCCGTTTGACGTCTGGACGCGGTCGGTGTCGATGGTCTCGAGGGAAGAGACAGAAATTGCCTGGAGTTGTCTGAACTGCTGGGTTGCCGTCTCGAGCCCATGCATGTCGGGTTGCAAAGCAAAACGCCCTAGATAGGGGTTGCTGTAGAGGCACTGCTGGGGTGCATGACAGGAACAGACAGGGGTGGGTGGCCTGGGCGACAGGCTTGGGAGCTTGGGATGACCCCGCTCTTCTGGCTGCGGGCTGCAAAAAACAGGCGTGCATCTAGCGGGAATTCGCGAAACGCGCTGCAAAACTGCAATCCACAAGCATGGGCACTATCAACACCTCCAACATTGGCTGGCATGCTGGTCACTTGCGGCGGCACGCGGGAGAGCGGGTTTGTGTGAAACGAAACATGGCCTCGGAACGCTTGGGAGGGCTGTCCCCGGTTGATGGCGCTCGGTGTTGTGTGTGAACTCGGCAAGTCAGTAAATTACCAGCTGCTACTAGGTAGGTAGTCTGCCATGTTCAACTTCCATCTCGGACATTTTGGACGAACATCGGAAGCACATGGAAATCGACCCTAACCCTGAGCTACAGTCTCAACACGGCAGCCCCAAGACTCGAACTCGCATCGTGTACGGATGGATACACCTCGAAAGTCTGAAATTTTGTTGTAGACGAGACGGGAGATGCGAGAAATTACTTAAAGATCCCAGACTTAGGCGACATACAACAGTCCCAAATCCGGCCCTGGACTGAAACAGCCAAACAACGCTCAGGCAACCGCCGACACCGTCAAGATTTACACATTACCCGCTTGGTCAAACACACGGCAACGAACCCGCCTCCATGCACACGCATATGCTTCTGAGGCGGCGCGAAGGAGAAGGAAACCATGCCACTCGTGAGGAGTGATTCTGTGCAAGACATCGACTTCACCCTTCGTCGCCAATTCAAAAAAGAGACATTCAGGTACTGCAGAACGTCTCGGGAGCGTGTTGCAGCAGGCAGTGCTCACATGTTTTCAGGCCATTTCAACGCGAGATCATTCTCGCTGCCCTTGACGGCAAAGATGTCTTCGTCCAGGCCGCCACCTCGTTTGGCAAGAGCTTGTGCTTCCAGCTTCCTGCCGTCATCGACCGGGGGAGTATGTCTCTGCCACCCCCGTGGAAGAAACCGGCGTCGGATCCTACGAGTATGAATATGGCTGACCTCTGTCAAGTCACCATCGTCATATCGCCCCTGCTGAGTCTCATGGTACCACCCCCTTTCTCCCAGTCCCGGACAGCAGCTCACCTGAGATAGATGAACCAAGTCGAGGCCCTCCGCGGCGCCGGCGTGGACGCCAGAACACTGAACAGCAACACCCCGATGCCCGAGCGAGACTACATCTACCAGGACCTGGCCACCGGCCATCCGCGCACCCGCCTCCTCTACGTGACGCCCGAGCTCTGCTCCGTCGACCGCTTCCGCGACCGGCTCAAGCTCGTCCACACCCAGAAGGAGCTCGCGCGCATCGCCGTCGACGAGGCCCACTGCATCTCCGAATGGGGCCACGACTTCCGCCGGGACTTCAGGCGCCTCTCGTGGTTCCGCGCGACCTTCCCCGACGTGCCCATCATGTGCCTCACCGCCACGGCCAACGCGCAGGTGCGCGCCGACATCACCGCGACGCTCGGCCTCGACCAGACCCCGGCCCGCCTGCGGACCTTCACCACGACCGCCCACCGGCCCAACCTGCACCTCGAGGTGCGCTTCACCAGCGACGAGGCCAACGACCGCTACGACGACTTCGTCACCTGGCTCAAGGGCGTGCACGCGCGACGCGCGGCGCCGGACCGCCGGGCCGAGCTCGAGGCCGCGCGCGAGCGCGTCGCCGGCGTCGCCGGCATCATCTACACCATCTCGCGCGACGAGTGCGAGATGCTCGCGGCGGCGCTGCGCCACGACGCCATCGGCGCGCGCCCCTTCCACGCGCGGCTGACCCGCGAGGCCAAGGAGGAGACGCTGGCGCGGTGGGTCGCCAGCGAGCCCGGGTACGACATCATCGTGGCGACGACGGCGTTCGGCATGGGCATCGACAAGGAGAATGTCAGGTTCGTGGTGCACTGGCGGCTGCCCAAGAGCTTTGAGGGGTACTACCAGGAGGCGGGGCGGGCCGGGCGCGATGGGAATGCGAGCTATTGCTTTCTGTACTATGCGCGCGAGGACCGCGATCGCGTGTGCAACATGGTGTTGAGGGGCGGGCCGCCGCAGGGCAGGGATGGGACGGGGCTGGACGAGAATAAGCAGGCGAGGGTGGAGAGCCTGAACCGGCTCGTGGCGTATTGCGAGGATACGAGTACCTGTCGGCATGCGGCGGTCTGTAGGTATTTTGGCGAGGCGCAGGTGCCGGAGTGCGACCATGCCTGCGACTGGCATAAGGATGCGCAGGGGTTGAAGCAGCGGATGAGAGCGGGGCTGGTAAGCGAGGGGTTTGTGAGCACCCAGCGGGAGGGGGGGATGTATGACGAGTATTGGAGTGATTAGGCGTTGTTTGGCATGATGCCCGGTGTCGCCCAGCGAAAACAGGGGCATGATATAACCACCTTCATTGTATTGTGTTGCTATTTGCCGGACGGATGGCGTTCCACTACTGTACATCCCCCCTGCTGCTTCTGTAGCCTCGAGAACCCTCAGTCCTCCTCGAGCAGTTCCGGCCGCTCTCTAATCAGCGTCTCCAAAGTCCTCTGCCACTGGAGCCACACCATGCCCTGCAGGACCGCGTCGGACAAGTCATCCATCTTGGAGCCAATCTCTCCCGCTGCCTTCCTTCCCGGCCGCTTGTCCACCTTGCCATCTCCCGCATCCTTCTCCTTGCCTTTCGTCTTCCCCCGCCCACCAGCCGCCTTTCTCCCCTTCTCCTCCCACCCCTCCACAAACAACCGCCCCATCTCCTTCGCCTGCGCCGTCTTCGCCACCACCATCTGCCCCTCGGCCAGCCACCTCGCCAGCATATCCACCTTGCCCCTTTTCAGCTCCAAATAACCCGCATTAGCCCCCCTCCCCCTTTTTCCCAATTCCTCACCCTCCAATCCACCCCCTCCGCCCTGCATCCCCGCAGGAAACAAAAACCCCGCCACCCGCCTCGGCAACACACTCCTCACCCTGCCCTCCCACCCTTCCCCGTCCCCGTCCCCTGCCCCTGCCCCAGACGACCAGCCCCCCCCCCTCAGCGCCGCAAACACCGCATGCAGCATCGCCTCGAGCGTGTTCACGCGGATCGTCCACTCGAAGATGGCGCTGCCGCCGCCGGTGCGGAAGCGCTGCCGCTCGATGAGCACGTGTGTCGGGCGCAGCGGCAGCAGGTGGGTCCGCGCGAGCGCGAGGGCCAGCGCGGCGAGCGTGGCGGGGGAGTATTCGTCTTCGACCTGCTCGTTGGTTATGGCGGCGGGTGATGAGGGTGAGGGTGAGGGTGAGGGTGAGGGTGGTGGTGATGGGGCGGGCTGGCTGAGGTCGAGGCGGTGCCAGGCGTGGAGGTGGATGGGGGCGGGGAGGGGTGGGGTTGGGGGGATGGCGGGCCGTGGTGGGTGCGGGGGTGGTGCGGGGGTGAGGAGGCTGAAGGCGAAGTTCTTGAGGCCGAGGTCGATGCTGAGGATGCGGGCTGTGGGGGGGACGGGCTGGAACTGTTTTGCGGCGAGGCGGAGGCGCTGGACGAGGATGGCTTTGGTGCCGGTTTTTTTGAGGCCGCACGAGGCGCAGAGTGCTTGGAGGGAGGCGGCGGTCTGCGTGAGGAGGGGGGGTTTGGCCATGTTGATGGCGTCTCAGGGGTGGAATGCGTGGTGGCTGTGGAGTGAGGGGCAGGGTGTGGGCGGCTGGGGAAGCCAAAGCGGTCGTCAATGCCTTTGAGGCATGGTCATTGCGGGTTTACAACTGCCATTGGGCCTATTTCGAGCTTGTAACCTTGGGGGGGCGGGACTGTATCTGGATAAGAAAGGGGCGTGTAAACATAAAATGAGGCGAGTTAGATACCCTACCAAGTGCGAGCGACTAGAGTGGGATGACGGTGGCCGGAAATTGCAGCCGCCGCGAACGGGAATATACAGTACGTGCTGTCGACGATGGCGGCGTCGAAATTGCCCGAGATCCCGTCGTTGGTGGTAAATATCGAACGGTCCAAGATGTGCCCAGATTCCAGAAGAGATGTCAGGACTCAAGAGTGACCCAGACGAGCCAGATGAACATGAAAATACAACGCGGGTTAGGGTTACTTCCTATCCTCCCCCAGCAAGATCCCCGAGGTGGAGTCCGTTCGCCGTTCTTCTCGTTTTGCACCTCGCGCTGTCTGCCTGTTCGCCGTTCTTCTGCCGGAGAGTGGAGCCCGCTGCCTTGGACCTCACTCCGTTTCGCCGTTCTTCTGCCGGAGGGTGGAGCCCGCCGCCTCGGACCTCGCGTGCTGAGCAATCCATCTTCCCATTGGATTATCTAATACTGCAATACATGAGATCAGGAACCGCGCATAAGAATTGCCCCCCCCTCCGACCCCGCGATACCCTCTTTTATGTTTTACTCTTTTCCTCTCTGTCGAGATACCCCTTCCCATGCAATCCGTGTTTCTTTTGGCGAGACGCCCGCTTCTTTCTTCTACCGCCGCCGCCAGCCGAATCACCACTCTTTCCCGGCACTTTTCCGCAACATCCCTCGCCATGGCGCCCATTTCCAAAGAGACCGACTTCCTCGTGATAGGGGGCGGCAGCGGCGGGCTCGGAGCGGCCCGCGCCGCCAGCGCCCGGTACGGGACCAGGACGATGGTCATTGAGGGCAAGCGGCTCGGAGGCACATGCGTCAACGTTGGGTGAGTGCCGACGGCCCGTTGCAGACTGCCTCCCCGGATTGCTAACGTGTTTGTCTTACAGCTGCGTCCCGAAAAAAGTCACATTCAACGCCGCCGCGATCGCCGAGACCCTCCACCAGGCCCAGGCGTACGGCTTCAGCGTGCAGGAGACGGCCCCCTTCGACTGGACCACCTTCAAGAACAAGCGCGACGCCTACATCACACGCCTGAACGGCATCTACGAGCGCAACCTCACAAACGACAAGGTCGAGTACGTGCGCGGCTGGGCCAAGCTCCTATCCCGCAACTCGGTCGAGGTGACGCTCGACGACGGCACCAAGACGGTGGTCAACGCCAAGAAGATCCTGATCGCCGTCGGCGGCAACCCCAAAGTCCCCCCACAAATCCCCGGCGCCGAGCTCGGCATCAACAGCGACGGCTTCTTCGACATCGACACGCTACCCAAGAAGGTGGCGCTCATCGGCGCGGGGTACATTGCCGTCGAGTTCGCCGGCATGTTCAACGCGCTCGGCGTCGAGACACATCTGCTCATCCGCCACGACACCGTTCTGCGCCACTTTGACCCCATGATCCAGGAGGGCGTGACCGGCGAGTATGAGCGGCTCGGCGTCAAGCTGCACAAGCGGAGCACCACGACCAAGGTGGAGAAGGACGAGCAGACGGGCAAGCTCACAGTCCACTACACGCAGGGGGAGACCGAGGGTCTCGTCAGCGACCTGGACCACCTGATCTGGGCGGTTGGGCGCACACCTGCGACGGCGGGTCTCGGCCTGGAGGAGGCCGGCGTCAAGGTGGACAAGAAGGGCCACATCGTGGCGGACGACTACCAAAACACCAACGTCGAGAGCGTGTATGCGCTTGGCGACGTGACGGGCCGCGTCGAGCTGACGCCTGTGGCGATTGCCGCCGGCCGCAAGCTGGCGGCGCGGTTGTACGGCGGCGAGCAGTTTAGCACAGCGAAGCTCGACTACGCCGACATCCCGTCGGTCGTCTTTGCGCACCCCGAGGTGGGCTCGATCGGGCTGACAGAGCCCGAGGCCATCGAGAGGTACGGGCGTGACAACGTGACCATCTACAAGACAAACTTCACGGCCATGTACTACGCCATGATGGACCCGGCGGAGAAGGGCCCTACCGCCTATAAGCTGATCTGCGCAGGCCCGGAGGAGAAGGTGGTGGGCCTGCACATTATGGGGCTCGGCAGCGGCGAGATGCTGCAAGGGTTTGGTGTTGCCGTCAAGATGGGCGCCACCAAGGCCGATTTCGACAGCTGCGTTGCGATTCACCCGACGAGCGCGGAGGAGCTGGTGACGCTGAGATAGAGGCCCGATTCGGAGCCTGCATTTGCTTGTTAGACCATAGGTAGTCCATACTGTGCAGTTGTAGATGTGCGATTTGCGGAATGCATTTGTCCAATTGAAACGCGCAACCTCGGCAATTGCCCCTGTGACTGTTCCCTCCGGCATCCAAAAAACATTCCGCTTACATAAGATGAGCTCCCCTTGCACTACGGCGGCCCACCCAGCTCTCAGCGCAAAAAGTCACACCACCTCAGCCGAGCTCCCCTAATCCGACCGTCAAGTTTCCCGGTCGCTAGCGTCACCACCCGGAAGCTCCAATTCACCTCACCACCACCACCTTCTCTCTCTCCCACACTCCAGCAAAACCACCACTCCACTCGCCCAAGGTACGCCGCCAGCCTCCCCCCCCCCTTCCCAGAACCCCCCTCGTTTCAATTCCCCGTCCGACCAACTCTCCTTCCCCCTCCACACAACGCACACACAGAGACACACAAGACAACCAACCCTCCCTCCCTCTCGCGCACACCAATTGCCTCCGGTTTTTTTTCTCACCCGCCCCGCGGCCCCCCCGAACAGATGCTCGCCCGCGCCACCGCCCGCACCGCCCGGCAGCCGCTCGCCGCGGCCGCCGCCCGCCGCGGCTTCCAGACCACCACCGCCCGCCTCTCCTCCCCGTACCACTACCCGGAGGGCCCGCTCGGCAACCTGCCGTTCAACCCGCGCAAGAAGAGCTTCAAGTACGGCTTCGTGACGTACTGCGTCGTTGGGTTCTCGATTCCGTTTGGGATTGCTGGTAGGTTTTTTTCTTTTTGGGGGTTGGTTTTGGTTGGAGGTGGTGGTGGTGGTGGTGGTGGTGGTGGTGGGTTTGGGAAGAGACGAATGAATGCTGACGCGGATGCGATGCAGTTTGGCAGACTTACCACCCGGCCAAGTAAATGTGCGTGGGCTGGGCTGTTGGGGATCGGGGGTTGGGGCCATCCATCGATCTATCGGCTGGTGCCTGCTGGTGCCTGTGAAGGGTTGGGGCCGGTGGATGGAGGTGCCGAGGCATATTGCACATGGATGGGGGATCGCCAGGGAGGCGGGGATGTGTATATGATATGGGCCCGATAGAGTAGAACATCAAAGAGGAGTTGTTTTATGTGGTTGGATATGTGTGGTGCCTTGGCTGCAGGCGGGACCGCGTACTGACTGTGTCATGGGATACGGCGAGGCAGAGCTGTGAGCTCGAGCCGGGCGAGCGTTTCCTGCTCGATGGCTACCTGCCAGTCTCGGCAAACTGTAGCGGAGAAAGCAACAGAACAACTGTCTTGGACCAGGACGGCGAGAATGATTACAGATATTTGAATCGGAGGAATCCCCCGGAGCGTCTGCCCGTCGGCATTTGGGCCGAGTTTGTGGAAGCAAACCCGAAGGCAGGTAAAGATACAAGAGAATTGCATTTTGGCAAGGGAGATAAGTGCTAGAATATACTGGCAATTTTCAGAGTCCATGTCCGGTTCACGAGTTCCGGACTCCTTACTGTACGGATAGTTAACCTACCTAGGTAGGTAGCTTGGTTGGTAGGCTCATGGGCTTGCCTGCCGTTAGTGGCAGCTGGACTAGGGGCTTGGAGCCCGCTGTCGCGGGCTCGCGTAGTTTAACTTATTTCGGGGGCTTGGCGAAGCCACACTCTTTTCCTCACACAACCACACAACTACGCCACTGCCAAGTCGCCGCAGTTAAAGCCATCACTATATCGCCACAACGTGTTTTTAAAGTATTGAAGCAATTAGGTATGTTAATATATTAATATTGAACAATCAGTAATTTTTTTGAAGCTATTCTAACAGTTACGCGCCTATAGCAAGCAATTTTACTAATTTGCGACTAACCGACCGACCTAGCTACTAACTAACCCTACTAATCTACCTAGCTACTACCTTAGCTACTACCCTACTATTCTAGCTACAATTATACCTTTTTTAAGCGACGAAGACTAGGGTACTACTAATACTAGCACCCCTAATACTAGTAACCCTATAGCAAGCTTAGTAGCGGCTACTACTACTATAGCCGGACTAGCTAATGTTTTAGCACGCCTAGTAGCTAAGCTTTTAGCTACTAACATTATATATAGCTAGGCGGCGCTTGCTATAGGATATAGTATCCTTGGTAGTTTTCGGCTCGCGGATATCCTTATCGCTACGTTGCAATACTATAACGGCTCCAAGCTAAAGAAGTTCGTAACCAAAAACATAAAGGCCCTGCTTACACTACCGGTAAATCACCCTAAATATATATTTACTACCTATTCTAACAAACTCTTAGCTTCTACGTAACCTTAAGTTATATAATAGCTACATTATAAAGTAGGATCGGCTAAGTAACGCTAAGGTAGCGTTTATATTTATTACTAGCAAGATTACGGACTAGAACTACAATATCTATAAAAAGGGAGCCGGTCCTTTTAACAGGTATATCGTCTCTAAGTTCTATAGTAAAGGCGAATATACTAGTTGCTACTATAACTTAAAAGGAAAATAGTATACCTTCTACGTTAACTAGGTAACCGCCTAGAATAGCGATAACGACAGCGACGACGATAACATCCTAGTATAACTTCCCCTACGGCTGCCCTAGACGCCCGCTAAACCTACCAAGACTACTAATAGAGTTAGTAAGACTACTAGTAGCAGCAAGAAGCGTACGAGCTAGCACGCTATAAGGGATAATAACGTAGAGTTAACTAGATCGCCTATTAAGAGGACGCGCTATAGCAAGTATAGGCTAGGAAACGACGATAGTAATAATCTTAGTAGATCTTCTACTAAGAAAGTCAAGGCTAGGAATCCTACTCTAAAGACCTAGGTAAGTATTAACCTTTTTTGTAGCTGGCCGGTTAGTAAAACTAATCCAAAGATAACTACTTAACTTAGGGTACCTAGCTAATTCTAGTAGTATTAGACTACTAGTATAGCGCCCCCTCCTATTCCTACGCCTGCTCCTATACCTGCTCCTGCGCCTACTACGCCTACTGTACCTACTATCGCGCCTATTTTCGGCTATATAATAGGCTATACTAGCCTAGGAAAGAAGGAGAACCGTATATTACGCCGGTTTATACAAGGGCTAATAGATTAGTTAGAGAGTAAGTATAAGCAGATAGATAATAAGTAAGTAGAGGTATTAAGGTATAGTAGTTTGTTTAATTTAATAGCGTTTTTAGAGTTTAGTACTATATTAAGGGTAGTTTACTTTACAATAGATAGTTAGGGGGTAGTAGTATATTTACGATAGTAGGAAAGCTTTTATAGTTTAGTATTTAACGGATTAGTACCTTAGGATATATAATATTAATTAGCCTCTAGCCCTACTAAGGCTGTTATACCTACTACTATCCCTACTACTACCTTTGTTTTAGGGTTAGTAAATAAATAT
This sequence comes from Trichocladium antarcticum, assembly GCA_033297235.1. NCBI lineage: Eukaryota > Fungi > Ascomycota > Sordariomycetes > Sordariales > Chaetomiaceae > Trichocladium > Trichocladium antarcticum. The sequence goes on from MU853413.1 coordinate 307,487, forward strand.
AGACATTTCCTACATTTATAACCCGAGACATTACTATATAAAACTAGCTATAATAGAAGACTAGCTCCTATAAATCTACCCTAATATAAGAAAAGGACTACCTTTAAGACTTATTAATCGTTATAGTAAAGTATAAACGAATAGGAAACTAAAGCTACGTTATAATATAAGAAAAGTCCGACTAATTCGAGCTAATCTTAATATAAGGGATTATTTTTAACTACCCTTTAAAAGAGCTAGTAAGAATACGGCCCTTAATAGTCTAGCGGCCTAGCCGGGTAATAACTAATCAAGTGCCGTTACATATCCCCTCTTAGGGGTATAGATTCTACATTAGAATAATAGGAACTCTAACCTTTAACTCTAATATAGCTAGGGGAATAGAAGCAAACTCTAAGGAAAACAAAAACTTAGGGGATATAATAGTAGCGTTAAGATCCCCTTCCCTAAGGGTATCGTCTACCTTGTTAGTAGAAAAGTAACGCTTTAACTCCCTAGGGAAAAGCGCAAGAATAGCCTTGTTAATCTTAGCTATAACTATATTGTAAGGGCAGAGAATAGCCCTATCTATAAAGAGTAAGTCCTTGTTAATCGCCCGAGCTAATAGAACAAGTAGGTATACCTCCTAAATAAGATCGGCCTAGGAGTAATAGAGAGTAAAGGCTAGTAAGGGATTAACGGCTTCGTGAAAAGCTAGTCGATAGGAAATCTCTTATAGCTACTAAACAAACTGCCGGTTCTATAGGTCCGCCCCCTAAACCCGTATATTCTATACTAGCTTCTAGACTTGTAGCTATAGCTAGATATAAAACAACTATAAACAGGCTTGTACAATCTTTACCCTATTCCCTTTTAGGATAACTAGTAGAATCTAGGTAAAGTTACCTCCTAGGATTACTAGGATCCCGCTAAAGAGGGCTTCCTAGCCGCAAATATCTCGAAGAGTTCTATTAACTACTTCGAAATAAAAGCGGTACTATATTAGAACCTTATCCTAAATAATCAGCTTTGTCTATAGGAGTAAGCGTACTAACTATATACCCTTTTTAACCATATAGACTAACGAATCTATTATATCCTTAATAGGTATTTTAAACCGAGAGTAAAAGGTCCGTCCTCCGTTAAGAAGTAGTACCGCAATGCTAAAAGATATAATATAGAGTATAATAGAACCCTAGGACCGGTAGAACGAAGAGAGGTAGCGGTAGAGGAAGGTCTTGCTAGTACCGCTAGGGCCCTAGAGAAAGAAATAGACGGACTCAGGATTCGCCTTAACTTAAGTAGTAATCTCTTCGAAGATAGCTACTTGCCCCTCGTTCAGCTACTAGCGAGTCTGCTAGAAGAGAGCGTCTTACTCCTCTAGACTATAGTCAAGCTCGTTTCGAAGTAACGGATTCCTATCTATAGCCTCCTAGTTATACTAAATAGCAGGTAGGTAGTAGTCTTATAGAGTTTTGCTAGACTCTACTAGGATCCTAGCTAGGAGGTATAGGCTATAGTTAAAGTAAGGGTCTTCTAGCTTAGCTAGTACACTAGGGATCTAGGCGATACGCTATAGGAGGTTATCGCAGATTTAGTCTCTAAACTATAGCTAGAGGCTTAGTAGGTCTAATATATCCCCTATCTAGATAAATAGAGCAAAGAGACTACAAAGTACTCTACCAGTCTACTAAATAGAGGCCTCTTCGAAGCAGTCTACCTAGCGTTAGTTAGACTCTAACAACCTAGCTACTATATACGCTTGTTAGAAGTTTAGGAATACCTGCCCGTTAATAGTTCGAAGATGCTCGAAGGACTATAGGCTAGTAACATTATAAAGTAATAGCTATAGGTAGTAACGCTCGTTAGTAGTAGGAGGGATATACTATATACGCCTAATAGGTACGCCCTTGCTCCTCTACCGCTTAATCCATCGGTTTTTATACTAACGGTAGTCAGTTAAGAAGTTAATATAAAGTAAGTAGCGAGTATCCGCGAAAGTAGCGTTATACTTGAAAAATACTATTAATATTAACTACTTCTCCTCTATCCGAGCCTCTAAATTATTAGAGGTAATATTTATAGAGAAGAAAACTACTTGTTAGTTCTCTAAGTAGACTAGTAAACAAATAACATTCGGGTACTCTTTATAGGTATAGAATTCGAATAGCTGAACGATTGCCTTGGCAGGACTAATATAACGGTATTAGAGATAGATACTAACCTTATTATACTCTAGAGCTATATCCTAGCCCTAAGCTACGTTCTACCCCCGAGCTACGTTCTACCCCTAAGCTAACTATAGACTTATAGTAGCCTGATCTATACCCTTATATACGTACTTATATATATAATTAATCGCCTTAATAGAGGTATAGATCTCTACGTTAATATAAGCAACGTACTTATAGCTTAGGTATAGGTTATATAGAACTACCTAGCGGTTATTAAGTCGAATGTCCACGCTACTAACCCTCTTCGTTATAAACTAGCTATTGTTGCGCCGCTAGTAGGTAGGATAGCTATCCTCTAATACTATTGTCACCTCTATAAAGTCCTTTAGGAATCGCTTCGAGCAGGAAAGGCTAGTCCAAGGGTTATTAACTATATAAGGGTTGTTTAGGTAGGCAGGCCTATAGAGGCTGTAAACCATATTGCTAGTAATAACAGATTAAAGAATACCGTTAGGATCCTTAGCCTTAGTTAGGATCTCCGCGCGGACTATCTAGTCGATTATAGATAGGTTGGAATAAAGGCGTATTGCCTTAGGGTATAGGAAGAGAAGGATATAATAGTATAGTAGACTACGCTTCTAGTACTCGATAGTCCAAACAATACCGGCAAACGGCCTAAACAGGCCCTTCTTTAGTTCCGCTACTAGGTAGTTATACTTAAGCTTAAAGACCTAGCTAACAATGTCTAAGCGATCCGATAGGCTCTAGCTAGGTAGTAGCTCCCGTTAAATCTTAGGCTACTTAGGATTAGTAGTAATAGTAATAAAGAAGGCTAGGTAGCTAAGCTTACAAATAATAGCTATCGAGTCCTAATAACATTGCTAAATAAACTAGAGGCTACTAATATAGGTAGTAGGTAAAATAATATACTAGCTAAGCTCCTAGGCATTACTATCTCCCTCTTATAGCTAATTGTACATACCCTAGTATAGATCCAACTGTAGATTTTCTTAGTGCTTGTTTAGCTAATAGAGCTTTGCCTAGTTGTTCGAAGCCTAAAGATTAATAACTAGCTATTAAAAGAGACGACGGAAAAGAAACGGGATCTACCTTTACTACTAATAGGGATATAATATAAAACGAATATATTAATTCTAATCTACTATATCTTCAGCACGGCCCTCGCCTACTAAAGGTAAACCCTAGTAAAAGCTAACGTTACTATAAGGAAATATTAACGGGTAAGATAAAGGAAGGTAGGCTAGAGATAGGGAATTAATTATATACTAACTCTAAATAGAACTATCGGTACGCCTTTTAGCAAGTACTATATCCTAGAAGCCCTTATTAGTATACTTGTATAGGATAAGAGCAGCAATCTCGTTAGTAATAGGGAGATTCTCCTAGTAGTAGTTAGTACTATACTCTATAATAAGCTTTATCTAGGGGTTAATAAGAACGCGTAGCCTGCCTATCTAGCCTACTAACTATATAAAGCGTTTATATATTATTTATTCGTACTCCGATATGCCTTACGGCGCGCCGGTCCTGCTACTGGTTTATATACAAAGGAAACTATACCCCCTGAACAGGGGGCCGGGTAAAAACCCCTGCCTACGCTTCTGCTTTAGCGCTTTGAATCTATTATACTACGTGTTAAAGGTAGCCCCTATCTCCCTTAGCGGCTCGATTCGGCACTTCCTGCACCCTCTCCGCTGCTCTTGGCCGCTTTCGCGGCTATCGCAGCTTCTAGTTGCAGCCTGCGAGCTACGCTATACTCCGTCAGGCGCCCCGAATCTATCAACCAGCTAATAACCACCTTTGCTAAGCTCTTATACGGCTATATAGCTCGTCGTAAGACGAGCTACAGATCCCGTTGTAACTATATTTGTAACTCCTCCTAGGTTCTATACTTCGGTAGATCTTTATACTATACTACTAGGTGTTCGATCGTTTCTTTGCCCTCGCTGCACTTGTAGTATAGCGTAGTAATCTCTAGGACGTTTACCCTATTTAGGTACTCCCGGAGGCTAATGTCCCTGCTACGTGCCTAGGCGAGCAGGGAGCTCTAAGCCTTACTTAGACCCTCGTGTCTCTTAAGGGCAAGGTCTATAAATAGTTATATCGGGGGGTCCTTATCTGCCAAGCGGTATATAGGTCTTCTTGCTCTCGTTACAAGCGCGGCGCGCCTCTCCCGGGCCGCTATCTCGTGCTCCTACTAGGCGAGTTCCACTACTCTATCCGTATCGAGGGTCTTATTCTTCAGCTTCCCTGTCATAGGCACAGCCTATGTCATGTGCCATGTTATGTGCCATGCCATATAGTTGGCTGAGCACCCTGTAGCTAAAGGAGCGTAGCTCCACACTAGGTAGAGCTCGCCGCGTAGAGCCTTCAGCCCTCGCGAGCTCCCACGAAGGTTGCACTATTATGCAACCTTATTATATACAACCGTTATAGTAGGTTGTACCTTCAACTCGCGCGTATAGCTAAGTCGTCTACTCTAGAATAGAGAGCGTACTAGACTAACTAGAACGCTTCTTTTCCTGACGTACTAGGCTTTGTTTTTATTTCTTAACTACCTACGTAGTACGAGTTAACTACTAGGACGAGCATCCTACGTACAATAGCAGTCCGCCGAACAGGACTATAAGACTCTAACGAACAGGACTATAGTATTCCGACGAACCGGACAACGCTCCTACGAAGATAAGCGCGAAGATAATAAGCGGCGCCGACCTTACGGTATCGCTACTACCGAGACTCGTAGCGCTATATATAGCGCTGAAAGAACAATAGTAGAACGAGGTCTCTAATACTATACCTGCTTTTATAGTATTGATCGACAACGATAGAGGGTATAACCTCTTAGGGTTCGCTATAGCTATAAATACGATAGTCGGCGAGCTAAAGAGAAAGCTCGATAAGTCTATCGGGAGGTTCGAGGCGTCTATTGTAGCTAGTACGGCGCTTAAGAAGGAGCTTAAGGAGTATAAGTTGCTACTTACGAACTAGAGGACGCTAATAGCGATAGCCCTAGACTAGGCTTACGGTAGTAGCGCTAGTAGCGGCTATAGCGTATCGATCTCCCTCCCCTACCCCGATCCGTTTACTAGAGAAGAGAAGGATACCGTTAAGCGTACCTTGCTCTTCGAAGACTAGGAGGACAAGGTACGTAGCTACTAGCGAATACGCCTATAGGAGTTCCCGGACAAGTATACTAAGATCCTATATATAAAGGCTATACTAGGTAGTAGCGCGCGCTAGGTAGTCGCAGCGAAGCTCGAGCAGGTTAAGGAGAACCTATATAGCGTAGTAGTATAGCTATAGAAGACTAGGTCCAACCTCCTAAAGACCCTCCGTACCTAGTATATAACGTATAACGTAGTTACTATAGCAAGCAATAAGCTAGAACTACTAGCGTAGAAGAATAAGTTCGTAGCGTTTAACGACTTCCTTACTGAATTTACTACCCTAGCCGACACCGCTAGCGTCGACAACGTAACGAGGGTCCGGATACTCCGGCTTAAGATCTCCCCCCGCCTTTCAAGCGCTATAGTTACGTAGGTAGTGCTCCCGCTAGCTAATAACTTTAAGCTCTAGGCTACGCTAGCCAGCTAGCTTGCGACTAACCTAGAGGGAGAGGACTTTAGGCGGAAGCTACGCGGCGGAACCGGGAGCGGTAGAACCAGGGGCGGTAGCAATAATAACGGCGGAGGTAGATACCCTAACGCGATGGAGATCGACGCGGTAACGCTCGTAGCGCTTACCCCCTAGGAGAAGGAACAGCGTAGAGCGAGTAGCTTATACTACAAATACAGCAGGGCCAACTACATCGCGAGAGTATACTAAGCAGGCTACGGAGGCCGAGGGGACCGTAGTAACGCCTGTAGCGCCGGGTAGTTGTAGCGTAGGGGCGCCTAAGGCGGTAGAGGATCTAGTTTCGGTAGAGGTTTTAGTAGTAACGTGCAAGGATAGTAGCAGCCTACCTAGGGATAGTAGTAGCCTGTATAACAAGGCTACGGCTAAGGCGGGTTCTTAGGCTTTAGGTAAGCTCCCTCTAGGGGCCTTCCGGCTCGTGGCGGCGTAAGCGGCTGCGCTAGGGCCTACTAGAGGGGTTAAGGCGGGCTCGCTATACGCTTTGCGGATACCCCTAACTAGAGCGGTTTTATCGTTAGAGAGGTAGATAAGCAGGAGGAGTATAGCGCTTACTAGCCTATAGTAGAGTAACCCCCTAGCTTCGGCTTCTTATATAACAACTAGGGAAACGAGGAGCTCCTATAAACTATCGCTTATAGGAGGGGTACCGCTAGCTATAGGAGGGATAGGGAGATAGTTTAGTTATTAGTATAGTAGGTAGTAGCGCTAAATCTATTCTCTTGTTATTGTACCTAGTAGTTAGTAGGCGTAATATAGAGTACGTAGCACTTATAGACTTAGGTTATATATGTTTAGCGTTTGTAGATTTTAGCTTTGTAGTTACAAATAGACTATTACTAGAGAGGCTAGCGGTATAGTAGCCGCTATTTCTAGCTAATAGAGGGTTCTTACGCTAGATTAAGCACTTAGCGGCGCTTACGCTAGTCGTTAGTAACTACTAGGAGACCCTGGTATGCTTCGTTACAACGCTTGTAAAAGAGACCCTAGTAATCTTAGGCCTCCTGTAGCTACAGAAGTATAACCTGTGGATCGACTAGGAGACCCTATAGCTTGAATTTACGGAGCACTACCGTAGGAGGTGCCTTCTAGAGTATATTAGAAGCTAGGTCGCCTAGCAGGTAGGCTAGCTAGAGGCGGCACCCCTACCCCTAGAGAGTAGCAGGCGGTACTATATAACGGTAGAGGACGTACCTAAAGACGACAACTCTAGTACCTCTAGTAACGATAACGAGGTTGCTATCGCTATAAGCAAGCTATCCAACTACAAGAGGGCTAGGCGGTCTAACAGGCGGAGACGGGCCTATAGACGGTAGAGATCTATATCCTAGGGAGACGTATAGGCTAACCTATAGGGGACGCTCGTACCGCTAGGAGCAATAGGCGTTCTGGTCGAAGTACCGCCCTCTATATTACTAAGGCTAGTAGAGGTAGTAGCGGGCGCTAGGAGACTACCCCCTAGACCCTAGTCCCCCCCCCCCGCTGCCCCGCCCCTGCTTAGTTAAGCGCGGGGGAAGATCCACTAGGATAACGCGAAGATCCTAAACGGAGCGAGCTTCCTAGCGGTATACCGATAGAAGGGTATAGTAGTTATATAGACTATAATAGGTAAACTAGAGAGAGCGGTAGAAGCTAAGAAAAGAGACTATATACTAGTTCTACCTAAGTAGTTCTTTAAGGACCTGCTAAGTTAAGAGAGTATACTAGAGTATATAAAGTTAATGCTTCTAGCGAGGTTCTATAGCTTTATCGACGCGCTTGCCAAAGGGGATAAGAAGCTTAATAAGATTATAGAGGAGGATTCTAAGAAGTTCTTTAATAAAGCGGATAGACTAGCGCCTACCCTAGACAAGATTAAGGCGCGCCTACTAAAGGAATACTAAGACTTAGTAGCTACTTTCGTCCTATAAGACGCTAATATCTTACCCCCCTACCGTACGTATAACTATAGGATCGAGCTGCTCCTAGGGAGCGTAGTCCTATATTCGAGGAATCGCCCGATGTCGCCGATAAAGCTATATATACTAAAGCGCTAGCTCGACAACAACCTTGCGAAGGGGTTTATCCAGCCCTTACGATCGAGCGCCTTATCGCCTATCCTAATAGCGTAGAAGCTAGGCGGAGGTATTAGAATCTACATTAACTACTATAGCATTAACAACGCGACGCTAAAGAGCCGGTACCCTATCCCGCTAATCCGGGAGACCCTAGACTCTATCTATAAGGCGAAGATCTTTATAAAGCTCGACGTAATTATAGCGTTTAACTAAGTACGTATAGCGCCGGGCTATAAGTAGCTTATAGCGTTTATTATAAGATTCGGCCTATACGAAACGCTAGTTACGCCGTTCGGCCTATAGGGCGCGCCCGCTACTTTCTAGCATTATATTAATAATATCCTCTACAACGCTCTAGATAACTACGTAACGGCGTACCTAGATAATATCCTAGTCTACTTAGGTACGCTCGAGGAGTATATTAAGTAGGTTAGGGAGGTACTAAAGCGTATAATTAACGTAGGTCTATAGGTAGATATCGACAAGTGCGAATTCTATACGAAGCGGACAAAGTACCTAGGGCTTATTATTACACCCGGGGGTATCGAGATAGACCTAGATAAGGTCGAAGCGGTACGTAATTAGGAGGCTCTAGAGATAAGGAGGTACCTCTAGCGGTTCTTAGGGTTCGCGAACTTCTACCGCCGATTTATACAAGGTTTTTCGAGCTACGTACAGCTACTATACAAGCTTACGAAGAAGACAGTAGACTAGGAGTAGTCTAAGCAATACAAAGCGGCTTTCTAGCGCCTAAAGGTATACTTTGTTATAGTACCGGCACTACGGATATATAACTAGGAGAAGCGCGCTATAGTAGAAGTTAATACGTTAGACTAGTTAGCAGGTAGAGCGCTACTATAGGAAGGGGATAACAGCAAGTTATATCTAGTTGCTTATTTCTTAGCGAAGTATACTGTAGCTAAATACAACTATAATATCTATAACAAGGAGCTCCTTATAATCGTCAAAGCGCTCGAAGAATAGCGCCCCGAGCTCGAAGGCGCGGCTAAGAGGTTCGATATTATTACGGACTATAAGAACCTACAGACCTTCGGTATAACGAAGCAGCTGTCGCTACGCTATATACGCTAGTCGGAGTTCTTATTGCGTTTCAACTTCTAGATTATCTACCGCCTAGGTACGGTAAACGGCCGCCCTGACGCGCTAAGCAGGAAGCTAGAGTTTATACCGAAGGACGTTAAAGATAATAGGCTACGGAACAGGCGGCCCCCCCTGATCGACCTAAGTAAGTTCGACCTAGAGACCTTTAGTAGCAAGTACGACTTTAAGCTACTAGGCGAGATACTAGAGCTCTTTAGCCTCGACGTTTCGCGCTACACTAACGACCTTATTGTAAAGAGCTATACGAGCTCGCTATTTATAGCAGACGTAGTAAAGGCGCTTAGTAACTAGGAGGTACGCGCCTAGCTAAGCAAGATCAAGCAGGAGCTAAAAGTGCCGTTCGCTAAATACAAGTTAGTCTTAGGCAGGGCGTTCTACTACGGTAGGCTAATAATCGACCTAGGTAATATAGAGCTCTATTTATAGCTTATCTACCGGATATATATATTAGGGCCTAGCAGGTACCTAGGGAGGATAAAGACGCTCGACCTAATAAACAGGGTCTACTAGTAGCTAGGGATAAGCGTGTTAGTAAGGACGTTCGTTAAAGCCTATATTCTATACTTTAAGACAAAGAACCCTCGCTCGAAGCCTATAGGGTTCCTTAAGCCGCTCCCGCTACCGTTAGCGCCGTAGCAAGATATATTGGTAGACTATATTACGCCGCTCCCGCTATATAACTAGAGGGGGTAGGAGTTTAAGTATATAGTAGTAGTAGTTAACTAGCTTACAAAGATACGCTACTTTATTACAATAGTAACACTAGAGGCTAACGAGCTAGCTAACCGGTTTATTAAGCGCGTATACTCGCTCTATAGTATACTAGAGACGATTGTATCGGATAGAGGTACGTAGTTCGTTTTAGGGTTCTAGAGGGCGCTATCGGCGCGCCTTGCGATTACCCTAAGACCCTCGTTAGCGTTCTACCCCTAGACAAACAGCTAGATAGAGCGGATTAACGCGGAACTAGAGTAGTACCTATAGCTATATATCGACTAGGCGTAGGATAACTAGGTTAACTAGCTCCCTCTAGCGGAGTTTATAGGGAACAATATAGTCTCTAAGACAACGGGCGTATTACCGTTCTTCGCGAATTACAGCTTTAACCTAAGGATAGGCGTAGAGCTATCGAAGCTGTACCTACCGAACATCTTAGAGTAGTAGAAGCGGGAGTTTTTCTAGGTATTGGAGCTCGCGGACCGCTTTAGGGCGATCCTTAGGAAGGTTATAGCGCTAGCAAAGCAGTTACAGGACTACTATAAGCAGAACGCGAACCGCTATAGGGAGGACGCGCCGTAGTACCGCGTTAGCGATATAGCAATGCTCGATATATAGAACTATAAGACTAGTAGGCCGACCGCGAAGCTCGCGCCGTAGTAGGAGGGCCCGTTCGAGGTTACGAAGGCCTCGTTATACGCGGTAACTCTAAAGCTCCTAGCGAATATAACGATCTTCCCTACGTTCTACGTCTCGAGAGTAAGGCGCTACCTAGGATAGGGGCTAGCTAGCTAAAAGAGGGTCGACAACGACGTAAGCGCTAACCGTAGGCGTATAGTTACATGGACTAACAAGGGCGAAGATATAGTAGAGTAGAGGTTCGAGAAGATCGTAGGGTTCGGCAAGGCGGCGAACAGCCGCTAGCAGTACCAAGTCAAGTAGGAAGGTTATAACAACCCGACTTAGCAACCTACAACGGATCTACAGGGCTATAATAACGCTATCTAGGAGTTCCACGACGTATACCCCGAGCTCCTAGGGCCGCTATCGTAGACGCGAAGAAGGAGGGCGTAGTGGTAGGAGGTAAGGCGCTAAGCAAAAGGAACGGGCTATAGATACAAGCATCCAAAATCGAGCGTGTAGAATAGGATAGGCTCTAGATACGAGCATCCAAAATCGGGTGTTTTAGGAGCGTTTGAGATAGCTCTAGAGGCGAGCATCTAGAATTGAACGGTTAGGATAGCTCTAGATGCGAGCATCCAAAATAGGGGCTATTTTTATATAGGGGGGCTTGTTTGGAGAGGGAGGGTAGTGTCACAGGCACAGCCTATATCATGTACCATGTCATGTGCCATACCATGTGGTTGGCTAAGCACCCTGTAGCTAGAGGAGCGTGGCTCCATACTAGGTGGAGCTCGCCGCGCAGAGCCTTTAGCCCTCGCGAGCTCCCACGAAGGTTGCACTGTTGTGCAACCTTGTTGTATACGACCGTTACATTCCCTATCTTCTACTTTTACTTAGCCTACTCGTTTGCTACGGCTACTACTCTCTCGACTGCTATTAGCCCCTATAGGCCTAGCCTAGGCTTCCTCCCTTACGTCCTCCCGCTCCTCTTCTAGAACCTCCTAAATAGCTTAGTATACGCCTCCTAGATTAAGCTCGCTGCTACAACTAGGGGGCGCCCTAGTCCCTCCCCTAACTAGAGGAGTAGTTCGTATATCCTAGCTTCGAAGTCAGCTAGCCGCTTGTTTAGGTAGAGGTCTACTAGTAGGACCTAGGCCTCTGTCTCTAGGTACCTAATTAGCGTAGTTCTATAGCCTCCTACTACTATACGGAGGCCCCTGCTCTAGTCCTTCGCTAGCTTCTTAGCTATCCCCTTTAGCTCGCTCCCTTTACCAACCATAGTTAGGACGTAGTAGCTCGCCGCTCCATATACTACTACGCTCCTTATACACTTCATATACACCTCCTAGGCCTTCGCGAGGCTCGGGCCCTACGTCTTCGCCACGATCCTCGTTAGCGTAAACTCCTAGGTAGCGAGCTTCTTCTTAACCGCGCCGCGGTACGCTTACTATAAGAGCTTCTAGTCTAGCTAGACCCTAAGGAACCTAGCGGACTTAACTAGTTTGATATCTATATACCTACCTCTATCTGGGAGGGCGAGCTTAGCTAGGTCTAGCTATTACCTTCGGTTCTTATTAAAGTGGATTAGTTCGTACTTCTACGCTATAAACGCTATTCCCTACGTTCCTGCCTACTTCAAGCAGGTTCCCTACGCTCGCTCGAGCTAGCGGATGTTCACCTCGGCCGACTTTCCAAACACTAGTAGGTTCGTATCGTTGGCGAAGCCCGCTATACTAAGGTATAGGTACTCTCTCCTTAGGTCCTTATATAGTAATATAATATATAAGATAAACAGGACAGGCGATAGGGGAGACCCCTAGGGCACCCCCGCTATAACTAGGATATCGTCTATTGCCTTCCCGTTAAAGTAGAGGATCGCGACCCTATCCGTTAGCCATTCCTATACCTAAAGTACTATCTACTTTAGGTAGCCAAGCTCCCGGAGCGTAGCTAGTAGTCTGATGTAGTTAACTATGTCGAAGGCTCCGGCGATATCTAGTTGCAGGAGGGATGCTAAGGCGCCTTAGCGCCATGCCTCCTAGACCTAGGCCACGACCAGTCGGACCGCCAGCTCGGTCGATCTACTCGCCCGGTTGCCCATCTGCTCGGTAGGGAGCAGCCCGTAGACCTCCGCCGCCGCTATGATCCTTCTCGCCACCACTGCCTCGATCACCTTCCCTACGGTCGGGAGCAGCGCAATAGGGCGGTAACCTCCTAGGGTGCGGTATATGTCGGGTGTCTTTCCTAGCTTCCGCAGGACCACCGTCTTAGCTCTCTTGAACGTAGCTAGGAACTATACTAGCTGCAGGCACCTCGTGGTCAGGGCCGCGAGGATCTGGCTTAGCGGTCGGCCGTACGCCTTCAGGAATCCCATCGGGAGCATGTCCTCCCAAAGCGTTTATATACTATATAGTATATCTAGGTAAAGGAGTTATAATTCTATATATACTCGGTAAACGACGCGAGGAAAGGCCTATTAAGTGTTGAACCGGGGCAGACAGTTCTTGGCCAGAACAGGGGTACGCGCGTAGTGGATTTTTCGTTTTTTGACTGCCTGTAGCGCGACGCGTTGTTTTATAGTCATATATATAGCCAGTGAGAGCACCTACTTAGGGACGAGACAACACTCCTGGGACATTAAAATCCCCCCCTAAATTTGACACTTTTGGCTCCAAGCCTTCTCTTGCCTCTAGGCACATGTTCTATAGTGACAAATTGTTCGCCTTCCTCTGAACAGGGGGAGACATGTGTCCGGAGGGCGATATCTTGATCGGATCGGTTACAATTGAAGTCCGAAGATACGTCGGCAACCTTAGACGCTTGCCGACTTGTCTATCCCTACTATAGTCTTGCCTACTACTATAGAGTAGGTTGGTTTATAGTTTGCTCTAGTTTAAATAGGGGCTTAATCAGGGAGAAGCTCTACTTTGTGTCCAAACTGGACTTAAAGATCCGAGCACTACTCTTACATATATAGGAACACGACACCTACCGCTAAGACATTATAGAATTAGAAGCGTAAGAGGTCCTTGCATCGTTAGTACGCGCTATCCGACAGACAACGAACCCTCCTTACCGCCTGTTCAGACAGCAGCGGTTATTACGGCCTTGCTGTCGAACCAGAGGGCTCCCGCGTTCAGCTATGTAGGTTCCCTTGTGATTTACTTACCTGTACTAGGGATATGTAACACATTAGGAAATGAGATCTCCCTGGACGCGAGACTCCCCCTGTTTGCTGCAAGCGCCTGGGCTTCGTAGGAACAGAGGGTTATAACATCGGTCTTTACCGCTACGGCTATTATTAGGGCAGGTACACCTAGATATACGCTAGGGCTTTATCGGAACAAGGGTAAGGGTTATCGGTAACCTGCTTAGACATACTAGGAATATACGATACTATTAGAAAATAAGATCTTGGCCTCTATAGGTGCCGGACTCCCCCTGTTTGCTACAAGCGCCTAGGCTTCGTAGGAACAGGGGGTCACTAATATTGATTTAACATGGTTTATTAGAACATTTGCCTTTACCGCTATAGCCATCATTAGGGCGGGCGCATTTGGAAGTAGTCTAGACGTAAGTAAGGGTGGCCGATAGGATCGGGGCTACCTACCTTAGCGTTTGGATGGCGTACTCGAAAGGAATCAGAGCCTAGAAGATAGCCAGGGCTTTATCCGAACATAGGGGGAAGAAAGTCAGTTCATTACCCTAGATACATCCGCTTATACAATCAGAAAAACAGTACGAAGAACCAATATCTAGCAAACGCTCGAGAAATCTCAAAAAGCCTCTGACATTACTATCTGCCCCTTCGTCATTATCTTTTCTAACTTCTCTATACCCCGATACATCCTTAGACACCTTAGCTAGCCTTACGCCTCCGTTAGAACATACGGAGACCATTGTCGAACCTCTGCTCAAGATAGCTACTAGAAGATACGTCCCCTTCCTAGGTCCTAAGGACTTTAGCCTCCCTGGCACCTTCATAGGACGTAACATCTCCCTCTATACCGAGGCCTTCTACGATACTTACCTTAAGGAAGACGTCACCGTTATCGATAACTGAATCCGTCGCTTCTAGCGTTGGTACAATGACCCTACCCGCTAGATTATCAAGAGCTTCCTGGCCGGTGACCGTAAGTCTTAGGACGCCTTCTAGAAGAAGTGTTACAAGTAGTGGAAGTATCTCGACCCCCGCTAGGATAAGACTGTTAAGACGGAGTTGCAGAACTTCTACTATAACAAGATCGAGTGCACCGTAGTCGCCATCCTAGAGGCCTTTGGCCGTATAGAGTACCTTATTGCCCGCCTCCCGGCCACTGACCACAAGTCCTACTAGGATGCCGCCCCCTATAACTTCTAGGGTAAGTTTCCCGAGCCGCTCTAGGTTGAACTTTAGTACCGGCAGTTCGAGAAGGTCCTCGCTAAGAACATAGCGTACAACGACTTCCGCGAGTGGCTCCTCTCTGTCTATAAGGAGGGCTTCGTTATCTATAGCAAGGTCTAGAAGGCTAAGGCTTCTAACATCGTCGCTATTTACAATAACAAGATTATCTACAATAACGAGGACAGGGATACCGACTAAGACGACGGTGAGGAGACTATGGAGGACCTCTCCGACCTTATTGAACAGATGGCCGAGCTTACGATTAAGAAGTAGGCTCTTCGCGAGCCTATCCGCTAGAAGTTTAAGAGCCTTAAGTTAGGTCGTTCCGTGCGCTTGAACTCCTAGGAGCTCGAGGAGGTTTATACTTACCTCTAGACCTACGGCGCTAATGGCTTTAGCAACGCCGGCGGCTAGCGCCGCGGCTATAGTGGCAACCCCGGTTGTGTTACCTTCGACAAGGACGCCTGTAGCAACCCGAATAACTTCTCGTAGTGTTACTACTGCGGCTAGCGCGATAGCTACGTGTTGTTCGACTGTCCTTCTAATAAGATAGACTACTAAGCCGGCCTGTTCTAGCGGGTTAAGAATGAATGGTATATAGGCTGTAAGGAGAGTCCCCCCCCTTACTTTACTGTTGGTCGATTGGATCTGGTTGTAGCTTAGAATGCCGGCCGGATGGGTAACTTGATCCGCGCTTACGCCTCTATAATGCTAGGCCACGAGTATCATAAGGCGTACCTTAACTGGGCCCGCGCCTACAAGTAGCGTGCCGGCGCAACTTACGAGCCCGACCTCAGCTTGATCAAGGACGTCTCTATCTTTAGTTAATACTAGAACGAGACCGTACGTACTTCTGTCAATCGTCTTAGCGTCCGGACCGCGGATACCGAGCGGTCGGTGTACAACTATACCGAGGCTAGGGATCTTAACTTCTTTACGGACTAACGTAATACGGAGAGTTACGTTTAGCGTCTATCTTGGAAGACCCCTGAATAGATGGCCGATAAGGAAGCCGCCTCTATACTCGCCTAGGAAGTACTTGGAAAGCGCGTCCGCTTTAAGGTAGAATAACCTATTGAAGATAGCGACTGGGCTATGAGTGGCGGCTTCGTACCTTGCCCGGACGACCGTTATATCCTCTAGCCGACCCTCCTAAAGAGACCCTCCCCTGAACAGACGGCCGCGGCACCCCAGACCTCCAAGGTTGCCGCCCCTCAGAAGCCTTTGAGCGATCTAAAGACCCCGGAGCCTAAGTCAGAGGACACTACCGTCTCGGAACTCCGCTACCTTGTTGAGAAATCTATAGGCGTTAAAGCCCCTATTACTATAGAGGACCTCGTTCGCGTCTCCCCTAAGTACCGCGAAGCCCTTGTCGCTTACATTACCTAGCTGACTAGCGGCCTAGACGTTATCGACTACAAAGGATCTAGCACCCTAAGTAAAGATATAGCTTGTACCGCGCCTAAGGAAGGTAACGCCGCTCTTCGTTCTATTCGTACAAATCTCAACATAGTCCTAGGCTCTTAGAACAAGGGGCGTAAGACTGTCCCCGCTATATTCGGAGTTACTAGCGATAGGGAGTATAGTGTCGCTACTAGTAGGTTCTAGGAACGCCTCCTTCTTAATAAGCTGCCTGCTCCTCCGTAAGAACAGGCGGTCGAGTTAATAAAGACGCCTATCTACCTGCTATCGCTGAAGTAAAAGGTGGAACTTAGGGTTGTTACACGAACGTATACCCTGCCTTCGTTATACTGTAATTTCGAGAATAGGCTCTTAGACAAGGAATTCGTATTGTTAGATTCTAGCTCTAAGTGCAACGCTCTGTCGCTTCGGATAGTATAGAAATATAGCCTGGCTGTCTAAGACACTAATATAGTCTCTAAAGGTCTCTATTAGTCCAAAAGATTCGAGGGAGAGACCTAGGCCCGTATGTTCTTAGTAGGAAGGAGCGTTCTAGTCTATTTCTTTATGCTTTTAGATGATATAGGAGGATACGATATGCTCCTTAGTATACTATTCTTCAAGGATACTAACCTAACATTTGACTTTAAGGATAGCCGCCTAGTCACTACGAATGTTACAATGGATAGTCTTATTATTAAGGCCTACGTAGTCTCCGAAGAGCTAGCGAAGCGCCCTAAGCTAAGTGGCGAGGAGGTAGCGAATTGACTCCGCGAGAGCGCGTCCGTATTCTATAGACTAGTATAGCAAGAACAGGAGGAGACAGTCCCTAATTAGGTAGATCTTGTAGAGGGAGAGATGCTACTAGGTTACCTAGATTAGGATCCGGGTGATGAGATTTTCAATTTTGTTTTACGTTTGTCTTCTTTACCCCTTCTTAATACCTTGTTTACTTTGGCTTCGGACACTATAGACCCCCCTGTACTATTTATACTACCCCCTCCCCCTGTTTATACAAGCGAGACGAGGAATACTAGCTTGTTAGGATTGCCCCGGTCGTCGCGAAGAAGGATCTCTTATATTAATAGAAAGTAGAAGGATACGTTCGGACGTCTAAAGGAGCAAGTAGCTACCTTTACGTTAAGGAAGACCGTAGCTAACAAGGTACGCCCTATAGACAACGCCCTATCCGACGGTTCAGTCCTAGAAGGTGACCTACATTGGCTCGAGAAGCGGAAGAGTAAGGCTGAAGAGAAAATGCAGGCAGGGACTGGATTAGGCGACCTTGTTACGCTACGGTTCACAGAGTTAGCAAAAGGGGCGAGACTAATAGCAGAGCGACTAGAGGCTATAATCAGTAAGGTCAAGACAACTCTTACTGAACAGGAGGCGGCGATCTTCGTTAAGATCCTCTTAAACTGGGAAGTGGCCCTGGCGTAGGATTTTACAGAGTGTAGTAGGATCGACCCTGAGGTATTCCCCCCCTAACACGTTAAGACAGTACCTTACAAAGCATAGCAGGGGAAGAGTATCCCGATCCTAAAGCTAATAGTCCCGAAGGTTATCGACCTACTTAAGGAGCGCCTATAGCGAGGCATTATCGAGGAGAGTTATAGCAGCTACTGTAACAACTGGTTCCTGGTCCTTAAAAAGGACGGTGGTCTCCGCCTGATTAACGATACGTAGAAGTACAACGCCGTTACGCTACGCGATACCTTTATCCCCCCTGCCGCGGAGGAATTTAGCGAAGACTTCGGCGGATACAAAATGATCTCCCTCCTTAACTTGTTCTTAGGATACAACTAGATCAGCCTTGATAAGAAGAGCCGGGATATTACTACCTTCTAGACCCCTATTAGCCTCTTTCGGATATATACGCTCCCTATAGGAGGCACTAACTCGGTGGTACAATTCCAGCGCGCTATAACCTGCATTTTCCAGGACCTTATCCCTTACGTCTGCCGGCCCTACTTGGACAATATCTACATCAAAGGACCACGTAGCGACCTCGATGGCCGCCTGTTCTACCTAGGAGTACGCCAGTTTGTCGCTGACCACCTTTATAACATTAACTAGGTCCTGTTGCGAGCGGAATTAGCCGGAGCAACCATCGCGGCAGTCAAATCGTAATGGTGCTAGATCGAGGCTACACTGCTTAGGTACCTCTATACCCCTAATAGCCGCTACCCAGACAACGTAAAAATCAAGAAAATCGTCGAATGGGGCCTGTACTACGAACTTAAAGACGTATGCTCTTTCCTTGGCCTTGTGGGCTACTACCGGATCTAGATTCGTTGCTTCGCTATTATCGCCTAGCCGCTCTATAAGTTAATAAAGAAGGACGCCAAGTAGGAGTAGACTAAGGCACAGTAATGGTATATTGAGTATCTCCAGTACTAGATCACTAATGCCCCTATCCTCGCCCCCCTGATCTATAATAACCCAAGGTACAGTATGGTTTTCCTTATAACAGACGCTAGCCTTAACGGCTAGGGCGGAGTTATCGAGTAAATAGGTCCTGACGGCAGACAGTACCCCTGTTGCTTCGAGAGTAGCATCTAGTCAAACGCTAAACGCCGTTACGATGCTACTAAGAGAGAATTAAGAGGTCTTGTCTTCCTGCTTAAACGCTTCCGCCGCTACCTATTTAGGGTAAAATTCGTAGTCGAGACCGACGCCTAAGTCCTGGTCCACCAGCTCTACGGAGCCGCTAGCGACGTCCCTAGCGCCCTGATTATATAGTGGATCGCGTAGATCCGGCTCTTTAACTTCGAGATCAGGCACATTCCTGGTTCTAAGAACGCGGTAGCCGACGCCCTCTCGCGGAAGCCGCCTAGTCTGTCGGACTTGGCCGAAAAGGAGGTTGAAGGTGACCTTAATGACTAGGTTAACGTATAAATTTACAACTAGGAAATCGAAGAACTCTTACTAGAACCAGCCTCGCCTCCGCCTAAACAGGCGGACAAGCTTCATCCCGGGTACTTAGCTTAGTCGTAGCGTATCGCAAGGTACCTCGCGACCCTAGTGGAACCTCTTGACATCACCCTGATTTAGAAGCGCCGCGCCTTTAAGATAAACGCCCTTAAGCACTTCGTCAAAAGCGGCCACCTGTTCTTGCGGCCTATAACCCCCTTATAGTAGCTAAGAAGAGTGTTAGACACGGAGGAGGAACGGCGCTAAGTTTTCGAGGTATACTATAGCGAGATAGGTTATCGCGGCTAGGAAGGAACGTACCGCCGCGTAACTAACTACTATTATTAGAAGGGTATATACGCCACCGTTAACAAATAGATCAAGTCTTATGAAGATTGTCAGCGGTAGGACCCCCGCCGTTTTGAGGAATCGGCTTCCTTTACTATTCCTACCCCTATTCCGTTCGCCAAGTAGCACTTGGACATTTAGTATATACCCGGCTCAGACGGTAGCAAGACCTGCTACCTACTTAAAGCCTAGGATAATCTAACAGGTTACCCTAAAGCGGCGATCCTTAAGAACAAGACTGTAGCCGCAGTAGAGGGGTTTATCCGCAGGGACATCCTCCTCCGCTAGGGCTATCCGGTTGAAGTTGTTGTAGACGGTGGCTCTAAGTTCAAAGGCAAGGCCAAAGAGATCCTAAATCGCCTTAACATCAGTCGTGTGGTTATCTCTCTATACAACTCGCGAGCAAATAGGGTCAACGAGCAGGGCTATTTCCCTATCGTCGCCTCGTTAGCTAAGGCGACCTACGGAACAGGGAGGAAATAGAAGTCCTTACTCCCCTACGTCCTCTTCGCGGACCGGACAGCTATCCGTCAAGCATCCAGATACTCCCCCTTCTTCCTCGCTTATAACTATAAGCCAATTACCCCCGTCGAGAAAGAGGTCCCCTCCTAGCGCATTATTAACTAGGAATCCGCCATCGCCGCCAGAACTAACGGAGGAGACAATCGCAAGGCCCAAGAACGCTTGCTACAGCTTAGGATCAACCTTCTTTAGGATGCTAAAAACAACAGGGAGGTTGCCGTAGAAAAAGTAGCCATTACTCGAGAGAAGATAGCCGAACGCTAGAACTACGCCATTCGATACAAGCTCCGTATAGAAGACATAGTTATCGCTATAGACAACCTTGTCCTTATATATAACGTAGTCCGCCAGATCGACATAAGCGCGGCACGCAAGCTACAATTCCAATAGGACGGTCCCTACATCGTCTGGAAGATTCCTAATCGCTACTCCTACTTCCTAAGTACGCTCGATAGCGTCCCTATTCGGACACCCTTCACGGCAAACCACATCAAGAAGTTCATTAAGTTCAAAGGCATCTACCTCGAAGCGGACCCGGCATAGGAACTAGTCCTGTAGCCTGGCGATTCATATGTAACCGAAGTCGAAGAGATAGAGGAAAATCCTATCGCGGAAGAAACGACTTGCTATATAAACAGGGAGGCGACTACTCGGCTGGAGACTAGGTCGTAGTCGAAAGGGAAGAAAGACAACAACATGCTTGTTGTAGAGTTAAAGCGCGGAAAACCACCGGGGTTTTAAGAAGTTTAGGTGTCCTTTCCTATTTTGTCAAAGTCCTTGTATTTACCCCCCTTTTTTTTCTTCTTGTTCTTTTCTTACATACTCCCCCTATATCCTTGTTTCCTTGAAAAATCTTCGCGTCTCCCTATATTCTATCGAGTCCCTCCCCTACCGCCTATTTTCCTATCTCTCCTACCCCGTTTTAAGGATACAACGCCGTCCGTTAAGAACGGTGGCCCGTTACCACAAGACGATCTCCGTTCCGGTACGCCCTCTATTGTCGACGGACCATAGCCTCGAGATCAAGCTCCAAGATTTCCCTAACTTGATATTTCGCCAGGGAACAGGGAGTCGGCTTCTTAGTAACACCGGCCTTAAGGGGATAAGCCAGATAGCCTGCGTTAACAGATTCCTAGCTACACCCTTTCCCAGACTACAGACAGTTGCTACACTTGCTATTAAGGACTTCGGGCACTAACACGTAGCCAAAGAAGGGCTATACCGTCTGGAACTCCACTTGCTCGCCAGTTCCAGGATATAGACCGATCGTTACGGTACGTTAGTACGCCTCTTGACAGCAGCGACATAGAATCGAATTGCTATATCCAGGATTAGCACTGGCTTGACTAGAATAGAGGGAGAGTTACTTACTTATACCCGAAGAACTAGACGAAGAACCCCTCGTGGCGATTTGGCCGACTGCTGAAGTCGAAGAGCTAGCGCCCAAGATATAGACTATTGTACTATTCGACAAATACCGGCTAGAGTCGCCTAAAGAATCCCCTTCGTTTAAAGAGCGCCTAATACCTATTGTTAAGCTAAATCTGCCCCTAAAGCTTGGACAGGGCCCGCTAATCACTCGGCAATCGCTACCGGAGGAACGGTATCTCCCCTTTGTTCGCGTCTAGCACCTTCGAGACCTAGAGCAATTGGACAACCAAGAACTAGAAGACCGGAAGAGTAATAGGTTACGCGGAGTCGGAAGGACGAGCCTGGTTATTACTATAAGTAGGTCGGACTACCTAGACAAACTGACAGGGCGTGACGAATCTCCTGTCCGAGGATAGCGTTAAATCTACCGGTCGGCTTATAATCTAAGGAAGTAAAGGAGGGAAAGAGGTATCGACCTGGACATCCGCCTAGGAGAGCTTGAGATCCTACTAGGAGGGAGCTATAGTAGTGCAAATTCAAAGTATAGAAGCGTGGTTGAATTCGAAAGGGAAGAGAAACCGTAAGTAAACAGGCGACTAACCCCCCCTTCTTATACTACTGCCCTAGAACAGAGGGCTAGTTTATCCTAAGTCGAGCCGCCAGTATAACGGAAAGAGCTATAGGGGCCCCCCCTTACTCTAGTTAGACGGCTAATCTTACTCTAATTACATAGCCTCTTTTCCTCGAGTTACATAGAAGCGCTAGAAGGAGCTACGGTATTGCGAATTCGTACGTAGGAGTATAGTTAAATTCGAAAGGGAAGAGAAAACTATAAGTAAGTAAGCAAGCGGCCGAACCCTCCTTCTAACGATACCGCCCCGGCTAGTTTATCCCAAGTTAAGTTACCGGCCCCCCTTCCGATACTACCGCCCTGCTAATTCCTCCCTTTGTTCAGTTACATAGGAAATTTTCGACTTTGCGGCTACCTTCTCGCCTATAAAGTCTTCCTCGCTAGCCCTCTTTTTCGCATCTTCCTCTCTCCCTCAAATAACATCGACCTTAACCCGCTATCCCTCCCTCTATTCTCCTTAAGATAACGTACAACCACCTAGTTTTTCGGTACCCTTTCTACATTATCAACTGGATTTTCCTAGCCTCTTTCTCGATATATTGGTTAACTCCCCTGTCCCGTTAGGCGGCGCCGCCGATCATCGCTAGTCGCTTGACTCTTAGAGAATAGGTGTATTTATAGGCTAGAACGGGCTAGGCATCTACAGAGCAAAGTTCTAGAACCCTGTCGATAGGAGAGTGCGTTTCCCTCCTTAGGTTCAGAGTAGATGGCTATACTGGCTACAGGCCGCCGGAACCCTTAAGGAAGAAAGAATTGTAGCAAGTCTCTTCCCTAGACTCACCTACCCTAGAACAGAGGGCGGTAACTTCTTCACGACCACCTGGCCGACTATCGTATATACACTCTACGATCTCGAGGGTATAATAGACAATAAGGAATGGATCTAAGGCTACGACCTTATTATCGCCCTATGTTACTTCCTGAGTAGATACAAGGACTAAGTTTACGTCTATAACACTTGGATTGACGATAGCAAATCGGCCTAACTAGTAGAATCCGATAGAGATACTTGGAAGAGGATAGCGTCAAAGAGATTCTAGGTCATTGTAGGCACCCTTAACCATAGTTACTAGGTCCTAACAATTTACGACTAAGCCTGTAGTCAGGTATTCTATTTCGACTCGCTGAAGCCGCCAATAAATATATCCTGGTACTAGCGGAAGGTTATCGCCTGGATCCGTGAGTCTAGTCTCTTCCCTGACAATGTTAAGGCACTCCCGTATACCTGTAGGGTAGTCTAAGCCGAGAACTAGGAGTATAGCGTGTAGGTTTTAGAGCATACCCGCCTATTCTTCTAAGAAGGACTGCAATCTAGTAGTTACTATACCCCTCCGATATAGATATAGAGCCGAGTCTTTAACGGTATTAATATACCGGCCAAAATCAAGAAGTTATATATAATTACCGGATAGTTAGCGCATATCCGATACGCCCTGGGCTCTAAGGGAAGTATGCCTATCCGCCCTAAGGAGATGAAACTCGTAGCTTATAACGAAGAGAGAGTAGGATTTAGTCCTTCCCTATATCCTTCTACCTCTAGTACCCTAGTACTAAGAGCACCTTCCTTAGAACCGGCGGCTATTATAGGAGACAACGAACTCCGTGATACAATCGACGAATTTACCAAGTTGCTTCGAGATAACGACTAAGTCAGTTTCGCCTCCGGGCCCTGTACACCTTCTTAGCAAACGACACCGGCTACCTGTCTAGGGACAATCCTATCGGTCAACCGTTAATCGTTATTATAGCTACCTAGCCTTGGACTTACAAGGATAACCTCTAGAGGTTCCGCGATCGGCTTCCTCTTACAACAGATAACGAACCTCCTTAGACCCGGCTTGCTACACTTATCATTATCCCTAGCCGTTATTAGGATCCCGTCTTCGCCTGTTCAGGGATAACTAGAGGATAGCCCGAGACAATCGGCGCCCTAGCCCGAAGTCCTTAGGTAAGTAAAGCCCTCTAACAAAACGATAACGCCTAAAACGCCTAGGTCGAAGAAACCGGCTATATCTTAGACACCGACTAGACGCTTACATCGTCTGGCTAGTATTCCTACGGAAGATGTTAATCCTCCTCCGGCACTACTACCGTTACCCCCTATCTAAAAGGAGCCTACTCCCCGGGTGATTATCCGCCCTCCTACCTTTCGGGACTCGTACCTGTATAGGTTCCGGATACCGCCGTACTATATACCGTGGTTTGCTAGATAGGATGACATTGACAGATAAGCTAAAGAACTTCAGCGCCGTTAGTAGGGTACGCAAGCATAGGATCAGCGGCTAAGCCGTACTAAGCGAGCTCGCTATCGGGAGCAGGGACGTTAATGGAGATAGATAGAGCCTGGTTTTATACGAGTTCTTAGGCAGGAGCCCTAGCAAACTCGAAAGGGAAGTGTGAACCGGGGTAGACAGTTCTTAGCTAGAACAGGGGTACGCGCGTAGTGGATTTTTCGTTTTTTAACTACCTGCAGCGCGACGCGTTGTTTTACAGTCACATATATAGCTAGTAAGAGCACCTACTTAGGGACGAGACAACACTCCTAGGATATCAAAATCCCCCCCTAAATTTAACACTTTTGGCTCCAAGCCTTCTCTTGCCTCTAGGCACATGTTCTATAGTAACAAATTGTTCGCCTTCCTCTGAACAGGGGGAGACATGTATCCGGAGGGCGATATCTTGATCGGATCGGTCACAATTGAAGTCCGAAGATACGTCGGCAACCTTGGACGCTTGCCGACTTGTCCATCCCTACTATAGTCTTGCCCACCACCATAGAGTGGGTTGGTTTGTGGTTTGCTCCAGTTCAGTGTATTAATATTATACAAGGCGCGAGAGTAAGGGCTAGTAGGTAGGGTAGGGTCGGTAGGGCCGGCAGGGTCGGCAGGGCCGGTAAGCGGGGCAGGGTCGGCAGGGCCGGCAGGGCCGGCAAGCGGGGCAGGGTCAGCAGGGCCGGCAGGGTCGGCAAGCGGGGCAGGGCCGGCAGGGTTGGCAGGGTCGGCAGGGTCGGTAGGGCCGGCAGGGTCGGTAAGCGAGGCAGGGCCGG
Source organism: Trichocladium antarcticum (assembly GCA_033297235.1). Lineage (NCBI taxonomy): Eukaryota > Fungi > Ascomycota > Sordariomycetes > Sordariales > Chaetomiaceae > Trichocladium > Trichocladium antarcticum. The sequence continues at coordinate 332,430 of MU853413.1, forward strand.
CAGGGTCGGTAGGGTCGGCAGGGTCGGCAGGCGGGGCAGGTAGCGTAGGGTATACGGTATAGTTACTACACTAGTAGCGAATCTCCGTTATAACATTAGGGTCGTAGAAGTATAGTTATATAAAAGAAGGAGCCTAGCCTAGGATACTATTAAATGGTCCCTATAGGTAGTATAGCGTACTATAGATCTAGAAGTCTATAACTCCCCCTCTACTAAGTCTATACTAAGTTTCGTTTACCTTAATAGAAGTAAAGGCAAATAGGTTATTATACTCCTGTAGCTTCTTATAGAACTAGGAGGAGCAAGGGTCGTTATTTATTAAAAGCCTAAAGAGAAAATCGGGGAGAGTATACTAGAGCTCGATATAGATATCGCCTTTTAAATAGCATTTACTAAAGACTAGGGACTTATTAGAGGAAGCCTAATAAAATTAGTAACGAAGTATTAAAATAAATAATATAGAACTTACTACTAAATACTTATCTATCTAGTACAATATATTATTTATTCGTACACCGATATGCCTTACGGCGCGCCGGTCCTTCTACTGGTTTGTTT
>MU853413.1:338023-357568 GCA_033297235.1 Trichocladium antarcticum
TTTGAGGGGGGTTGAGGGGGGGTTGGTTGGGGTTGGTTGGGGGTGGGAGATGGGGGGTTTGTGCGTGGTGATAATTCATGGCTGCCAAACTACATAATCTGACCAAACAACCGACAATGCCCGCGCCGTATGGGGCTGTGCCATAACCAGGCACCGCGATGCGATGCAATGCAATCCCAACAACCCCCGCCCAGCCGAAGGCCGCAACCCAACCCAACAGAGAAAAGCCAACAACCAACAGCCTCCCAACCAACCAACCACGCTATGCTATTAAACACCCATCCATATCAATCCGCACTCAAGCCCTCTTCCCCGTCCCCGTCCCCGTCCCCGCCCCCTTCTCCCCCCCACCACCAACCCTGAACCCCTCCCCAAACATACCCATCAACCCATCCCTTGGATCCTCCCCCACCCTCCTCCGGTCACGCACCAAACTCTCCGCAAAAAAGCTCGGCTCCGCAAACGCCACCCCGTCCTCCCTCCCCATCCCCATCAACAACCCCCCGGTCCCCGTCCCCGTCCCCGTCCCCGTGCCGACCCCGGCCGCGGAACGGAACCGCACCCCCTGCGACTCGACGGGGCTCGCGCGCAGCCGCGGCTGGTTCGGCGGGTTGAAGGCGCGCTGCGCGGGCGTCGTGGGCGCCGGCGGCACACGGTACCAGAAGGGCCCGCGGCGGGGCTCGACGGGCGCGGCGCCGAAGGGCTGGGCCTGGCGCTGGCCCCGGGTGGCGAAGGCGCGGTGCGGGGACGGGCCGCTGTTGGCCGGGTTGGTGTTTGGGTTTGCGGGGGAGGAGGAGAGGAGGGCCGGGGGGGTCGGGGACCAGTCCATTTCCTCGCCGGCCGCGGTGGTCGCGGCGGTCGCGGCGTAGGTGGATGGGTGGTGGTGGTTTCGCGGGGCGGGTTGGTGGAGGTGGAGGGCGTGGATTTGCTGGAGGGAGGTGGTGAGGGATTGGGCGGCTTGGCTGTGCGCGTAGCCCATGGGCGCGGAGGTGAGGCGGCGGGGGAAGGACGGGGAGACATCGATTGGGGAGGGCGGGGTCGGGGAGGTCGGGGAGCGCGAGATTTCGTCGAGCAGATCGGCGAGGGACTTTGCGGCGTCTGGCCGGGTCGACGAGGGCTGCTCGGGGGAGTCGTGCAGCTTGAAGGGAAGGGGTTTGGCCGCGCTGAATAGGGGGGCCATGTTGATGCGGATTGAGCGGGGGCCGAGGATGAATATCTGCGGCTGGTAAGCGATTGTTGTTTTGTATGGATGGAAAGGCTTACGAGAATAGTGAAAGCAGCGGCAAACCCGTGGCCTGCGATCTGGAGGTTTATCAACCGGGGGTTGGGCATCGCCATGTCCCACGACCTCGGCAGGGCAACACGGATGGCAATGGTCATTCCCTGGTAAATGTACCATTTCGGAACTCCGCTGATATGTCTGGTGAAGCCCCTAAATATCTGCGCAAACCGCGGATTCCACCAGGCCCCGGACAGGGCAGCAACAGTGCTCCATCTTGACAGCTGCTCTGCGGACGGGAGCTTGCCCACCAGCGGTCCGCATATCCTCAGCAACCGCACCGTGGTTTCCCCAGCTCCCACCCACTCGGAGTATTTTGTAAGCAGCGCTTGTACCACAACAACATGCCAGGCCAACTGCAGCACGAAGCCCGCGATCCACAGCCACCTGCCCGCCGCATCGACCAGCTCCAGCCAGCCGCGCGTCTTGACCTTCTTCCTCGCGCTCGCGCTTCGGTCGATCATGCGGCGCAGCACATCTGTTTTGGCCGTGTAGGCCGCCTGCTCCAGGCGCCGGCGTGCTCTGGGCTCGCAGTCGGCGCATATCTGCGGGTAGAGGCGCTCCTGGTTCTTGCGGAAGCGGTAGAGGCCTTTCTCGCGCTCGGCGTAGTCGGGGTCGTCTGGGTCGGGCAGGTATTGCGCGAGAGATGCGCTCAGAAGATGTTGGTTCTTGAGGCAGGTTGCGCAGAATGTGGTGGTGGTTGCTGGGCTCGACGGCGGCGAGAAGGTGCGCGGGACGGCGTACTGCCTGGCCGGGGTGGCTTCTCTGTCTGTTGCGACGGGCGGGTCGGTGATGTCGCCATTCTGCTGGCAGTTAGCGACTACTAACTAGTCTATGGGAGTGGGGGGAAATAGCCTGGAAAGACTTGCCTCGTCTAGGTAGTTGGTCGCGTCGCAGCTGGGGCACTCAAAGCACCTTGTTCTGCCGTCATAGCGTGTCGACGTCTTGCGCCCACAGTAAAAGCATGTGAGGTAGCGATTGCGCAGGAGTCGCGGCATGTTGCTAGACTTGTAGGAAAAGGCGCATTTCAGGTCGGATTTAGATGTATGTGCAGGAGAAGATATGGAAGGCGTGGCGGTCGGGCAGTTGTTCTTGTTGTGAGTCCCGTCGGTGTGCTGGCGCCAATTCTGCCGGGCGGTCTTGTTTTTGAGATGGTTCCTGAGCGCTGACGCGGTGACACTGGAGCGCGAGGGGCACTTGCATGTCAGCAGGTCTTGGCCCAGCCAGCAGGCGGTTTTCAGTCCCCATTCAGGGGTGTGGAAGGTCCGAGCAGTGAGTGCACGGGCCACGTAACCCCAAGTTGACGGAAGCTCCAGCTGGAAGTGACGGACGATGCATGCATTCGCTTCTACATATGTCGAGCCGATTGATTTGTTCGCAGCAAGCCCAAACTAATGATCTATTCCCTGTCTTCCATTCGAGTCCAGAGCATGAACTTGCGGACGGCCACTTCTCTATTTCAATCTGTGTAAACCGAATATTTAAGAACCATCTCAGACACTAATAGATACACTGTTGTTAATGAAGACACGAAGCCGAGGGCTACGGCACCATTCAAGGCGAGTCCCTCCCATTCTGTATTCGGCAGAGCATTTGTTGACCCTTCGCAGTTGCACATCTCCTGGGCAGGACAGACAGCCTCACGACTCACTTTCACGGAGTACCATCCTGTGCCACTTCTAATTCTGGATTAATTCACAATTTGCGTCGGACTTTATCCGATTGTTAATATTCATCGCAGCGTGCAACTTTGCTGATGCTGAGCTTTACCCCTGAGCAGCCTCCGCCAATGCCCAACACCACAAGTGCGGCTCGGCATACCCCCCTTTATAGCACCGGTTGTCTCATTGCGGCTTGCCCCCTGGAGGCTTAGTCGGCGACATGGAAAACCACACAGCACACACTGCGACGGGGACGGGCACCATGGACCCGCATAACGGCGGAAGAAACAGCGACGGGCCTGCTCTTCAAACCCGCACCAACAAACCCGACGACAAGACCAGGGAAAACGGGAATCATCCAGATGTCTCGGCAACCTCGGACAGTAAAGAATCAGCCCCAACGCCAATACTGGCTCCAGAACCTGCCGCAAGGAATGAAGTCGAGATGGAGGATATAGTCTACGAATGCATCGACGGTTTCGGTGGCGATATGTACACCGTACTGTTCTTGTGCGGCCTCTTTGCCGTCACAGGTGTTTCGATCATCGGCCTTGTCTATCTTCCTTGGACTTGGATCACCGCCTTCATTGGCGTCTTCATCGGGTTTGTCATTGCAAGTCCAGCTATCTTCATCCCGCCCACCGTCACATCCTGACCCTCATCTCAGTTTCGCCATGTTTCGGTCAAACTGGAGCAGCCTCGCCCGCAGACGGGCCGTCGCTGGATGACCATTGGGGCCCGAAACGCCCTAGTCCCCGACACGAGCGGCCTTCCCGCCGTCTACTTCCTCTACATCCTCGGCTCCGGCGGCCACACGACCGAGATGCTCCTGACCGTCCAGCGCAAGATACGAGCCCAAGCCAACCAGCACCGCCGTTACGTCATCAGCAACGGCGACGTCGACTCGTTCCGCCGCCTCAGCGCGCTCGAGGCCAAGATCCGCCGCGTCCTCCCCGACGGCGGCCTCAGCGGCACCAGCGACTCCTTCACCATCCCCCGCGCCCGCCGCGTCCACCAGTCGCTGCTCACGGCACCCTTCAGCTGCCTCGCGACAGCCATCGTCGCGGTCAACGCCCTGACCCGCGAGCCGGAGGACCGCCCCACGACCCGCCACGGCCGCCAGTTCAAGTACCCGCACGTCGTCGTCACCAACGGCCCGGCCACGGGCTTCATCGTCTGCCTGGTCGCGCACCTGCTCAAGATGTTCTACATGGTGCCGCAGAACCGCCTTAAGATGGTGTACATCGAGTCGTGGGCCCGCACCCGCACGCTGAGCCTGACGGGCAAGCTCTTCCTGTGGTCGGGCATCGCCGACATGTTTTGCGTACAGCACGAGGAGCTGGCCAGGCGGACCGGCGGCGTCATGGTCGGACACCTCACCGCCCCGCTGGTCAATGGTTAGGAACTGCCGACGGGCAGGAATGGGCCCGACGGATGCCGAGCGGTGCAGCTGGAGAATGGTCGGTGGGTGCGCGGCTGAGGGACGCCTGTTGGTGAAGAGGTAGGTGGCTGGGTGGCTGCGGTTTAGGATGCAGAGGGCGTCGCCCGTGTCTGTATTTCGGGGGTGAGATAGGGGGGACGCTGCTGATGGGGCCGATGCCCCCTTGCCCACTGCCTCTTTGGCGGTCTGGAGTACAGGCCAGAATGCGCGGAATGCGCATGGCGTGGGTCAAGGATTGAGGATCTCCAGTGTTTGCAGACGCGGGATCGTGTTACAGGCTTCTGTTCTACCGTCAAGATACATTTTATACAAAGATACACGAGCGGGCAAGCAGCCCAGCTCAGTCCGCCCTGGCCGCCGGGCGCACCGCACCCACTCACCGCGACACTCCCGCCTAGTCCGCATTCTCCACATCCTCGGATGTGTCCACGACGTTGGCATAGGCGGCGCTCCGCTCCGACTCGAGCTTCTCGATCTGGATGCCGGCCCAGTTCTTCCAGCCCTCGTACGTGGCGTCCTCGATCTGCATGCCGACCTGCAGGTTGTTCTTGCCAAAGTAGGCGCCGTACATGCGCGCCTCCTCCACCGCTATCCTGCTCTCCATCTCCTCCATCTGCCGCAGCTTGTAGAACTCCTTGCGCACCTTGTCGTACGCCGCGTGCTTGGTCATGCCCCGGGTCTCCATGAGCCACAGCTGTCGCTGGACGACGCTGTTTGTTGCCGCAGTTAGCACCCGGGGGGCGGGGGGGGGGGGGGAGAAGCAAAAGAAAACAGAAAAAAAAAGGGACCGGCCTACCTCTCGCCGCTCAGCGCCATGCCCGGCTGCCGCAGGCCCTTGTGCCAGTCGCGCTCGCGCGCGTCCAGCCCGTCCAGCTCGAGCACCAGCTTCGGCCGCGCCAGCTCCCACGGGTGGTCGCGGTAGAACTGGTCCCGCAGCCGGTCCTCCGGGTGCTCGATGCGCGTCGGCCGGAACAGGTTGCGCGGCCGCCGCCCGCCGCGGAGCGGCACCCGCGGCTCCCGGTGCTGCACCGGGTACGGCCGCGTCAGGACCTCGGCGGGCGGGATCTGGGACACCGCTTGGAACCAGAGGGGCGCGTGGTTGAGTTTTTTGTCGAAGATCGGCGTGGCGAGGTGTTCTTGGGTCCTCTGGTAGACGCGCGCCGCGACGAGTTGGCGGCCGCGGGCCATGGTGGAATTTCTCTTTTTTTCTTTTTTTTCTTTATCCGGGGGGGGGGAAGGGGGGAAGGGGAGTTCGTCGGTGGTGGTTCGAGGGGGGCTGGCGGGTTGGCTGGTGGGCCTCAATTGTGTGCAATTGAGGATCGGGAGCTTTGGCTCGGTACCATCGGGATTCGGGTTCGTGCGGTCGGTGCTCTCTCTCTCTCTCTCTCTCTCTCGCCAAAGAGGTGCTGGCCTGTTTCTCGAGGCTGTCGTCGAATTGAAGGCAGATGTGGAGCTTGCCGGCTTGTTCCGTGCGGCAAGGCCCCCAGATCCAGAATTTCAAAAGGCCGGGTTCGGGTTCGGTGGGGCTTGTTCTGCGGCAAATTTTGTCCCTCAGCGAAGTCTGGTGAGGAATCGATGGAGTCCAAGCTTCGATTCTGCCCCCCCTGGCGCCCCTGCTCTCCTGCTAAACTGCGGCTCGGCGCGCAATGTCGATGGCTGCGATAAGCTCGTCAACTTGACTTTTTTCCTGTATCAGCATCCGGCCCACGCGACAACCACAACGCCCGTCCTCGACCTCCGACCGACGCGAACTGCCTGCAACTTCCGGGCAGAAGGCTGGGCTGGACGGCAGGCCACCATGTTGGACGACAGCTCATGAGAGTCTCCAGCCGAATTGACGGGTCGATATGCGGCGCCATCCACGTTTTGCACCGCCCGTCGCTGTCGTCGATCTGGTCTGCCGCCGCCGCCCCAGCATTCCCAGGGACCGTTCATAACCACGGCGGAGGGCCTGCGCGGAGCTCCCACAGCAGCGGCACTGCCAAGCGAAGCATTGGCATTGGCATCGGCACAGGCACGGGCACGGGCACGGGCACGGGCACGGGCACAGGCACAGGCACAGGCACATTGGCGTCTCCCGTCTCCCCGCGTCGCCCGCTGCTGCCCATCCCGGCCCTCCGAACCTCGAGCACATGCCTCCGCCGCCCGTCGAGGCCCTCCATATCCGCCGTGCGCGTGAACCATGCCGCTGCCGCTGCACGAATGCCCCCGGGCCCATATTTCGACTTCGATGACGTTACACAGATGCCGCTGCCCGAACCCGAGCGTTATCAGTGGCCCAATCCAGGGCAGGACGACCACGCTGCCGCACAAATACCTTCGCCTGGGCCAGAGCCAGAGCCGGAGTTCTTTCAGTCGCGCGCCCCGAAACCGAAGCCACGACCCAACCTCAGCAGAGAGGAGCTGCTTGCCCTTGTCGACCCCTACGACGACGAGGAAATTGGGCCTGTCGACAGCTACCTCGAGTATCTCCGTGATCCCTACATGCGGGGCTACGCCGATGCCGACACTGCAAAGGTCACATTTGCGCGCACCACCGAGGACTTTGATTACCCCTCGCTTGAACAGGTGATAGAGCCCAGTGAAGAGGATCAGAAGACACTCTGGGAGCTCCGCTATGCCGTTCTGACGCGGCTACGGAGCCCCCACAAGGTCGAGCTGGACGACATATACATGCTCTACCAGCGCCTGCCGGAGCCGCGCATGCTATACATCCACGCCCGGTTCCGCCACCAGCTTCTGCGGGCTCTCGGGCAACCCAATGAGCGGGACTCTGGGTCGATGCTGCGGTACTTTGCCATCATTGGCGATGTCAAGAACACGGGCATCCCGCTGACAACCGCGGAATGGAACTGCGGGATTGCCTTTGCCAGCAAATACGTGGGCCGGGCGCGAGAGACGGAAATCGAGGCGGCCCTGAAGCTGTGGCGGGAGATGGAGTGCCAGGCCAACATCAAGGGCACCGACGTGACCTTCAACATCCTCTTCGACATTGCCACCAAGGCAGGCAACTTCTCACTGGCCGAGATGATCTACCGCGAGATGGAATCGCGCGGCCACCGCTACAACCGCTACCACTACACCAGTCTCATCCACTTCTTCGGCCTCAAGCACGACACAAGCGGCATGCGCGCGGCCTACAAGGAGATGGTCAACGCCGGCGAGCTCATCGACACCGTCGTCCTCAACGCCATGATCTCGGGCCTGCTCCGCTCCGGGGAAGAGTCGGCGGCCGAGCGCCTCTACGAGCGCATGAAGGCGCTCAGCCTCGACCTCGGCCCCCGCGCCGGCGCCGGCGACAGCCACACGCCCAAAGTCCCCCTGCGCACGCCCGCCTCGGACCGCGCCATCACGCAGGCGCTCCTCATGTTCGCCAAGCTCGGCCGGCGCCACCCCACCATGCAGCCGGCGCTCCAGCAGATGGCGCTCGTGGCGCCGGACCTCCAGACCTACCGCATCCTGGCCAACCACCACGGCGTCAAGCGCGGCGACCTCGCGCGGGTGGCGGCCTACGTCGACGAGATGAAGTTCTTCAAGATCCCGCTGCACCACGCCATCTTCCTCGCGCTGTTCAAGGGCTTCGCGCGCCACGGCGGGTACGCGCGCTCGCCCTGGAGCGCGCAGCGCCTCGAGGGCATCTGGGCCGCGCTGCTGCAGGCGCTCGACTCGGACGCCGCGGGCGCGCTCGAGATCCGGACGTGGCTGGCCGTGTGGGCCCTGCGCGCCTTCGCCCGCTGCGCGACGCAGGACCGCGTGCTGGATGTGTATGATGAGCTGAAGGCGCGGTGGCGGCTGGGGCCGGCGGACGAGCAGTTCATGATCGATTTTCTGGCGGGGTTGGTGGATACGTCGCGGTTGTGAGGGGGGTATGGGGGTGAGAGTGGGTGGGTGGGTGGCTGGCAAGATACCATGGGCGCGATGGCTGGTTTGGGGCGTGACTTGTATAATAGTGTATATGGCGACGCTTTGCATGAGCTGTTATAGATTGGGCGGTTGGACAGGCTGATGCCGCTTTGTATATGGGGACTGGGGCTTTTATACTCTGTAATACCAACAGGGCTTGACTTGGTTGTGGTAGAACCTGATGGCCGAGAAGAAACTGTCAGAAGATATAGACTTGAGCAAGGAAGATGACTTCTACAATCCGGACCACGAGTGAGAGTCTGGCGACAAGGGTTTGAATCTCTTCTAATTTTCATGAGAAGCTGATCCTTAGGGGATTAGGTCCGTTCCTGCGTCGCTCGGAGGACCCTGCATATCTACAGTCGTGTCTTCTGTTCAGTCATGACGCCCGTGTGCGCTCATATGCGTAACCCTTCCTGGGTACGGAACTTGATGCCCGAGAAGGTCTTAAGCACTGCACATCCGACAACTACATGTACATACAACAGGGCAAGAGATAGCGAGAATAGTATATCCATACTCTGGTGTCGTCTATCACGCAGAGCAAGCAAACAAGTCACAGCACCTTCCATGACTACCCCGACGTCTCACTGGCGATGGAGAGATAGGCTAATTAGAGATAGAAAGAGCTCAGACTGTCGTGAGGGAGGGGCTTGCCAAGCTGCCAAGCTGCCAAGCTGCATTGGCCCCCGCACCCACTCGGCATCTCACCGAGGCCCCTAACCCTACAGCTCTGAGAGGGTGCAACTTCCCTAAAGCCAACGAGCAATTTACTCCAGTCCTGATTCCGTGAAATCAAATCGCAATCATTGGACTTCGACTAGTGACGCGGCACCTGGTAGTTGCTGCTGTTCCCAAGCCAGTTTTGCCAGCTTCGCTGCCGTTCATCCATGAAAACAGTGTGCGGACGACGACACTCTCTCTATGGTTCCATGCAGCCAAGCATTGTTGTATTCTTGAGCACATCGCCACGGAATAGCAGAGCAACAAGCCATTGTCACCAATCTGAGCAACAGTCCAACACTGCCCATCTGGTGCCACGTCGAGCAAGGATGCTTCAACCACCGAGGATAGGACGTTGAGCAATTGGGGAACCCACGAGCACGTACCGCAGAGAAAGGGAGGGCCGTGGCTCAAGCCTGGGTACAGCCCGACGCAGGTACTTTGGTACTTGAGTCTTGCAATACCTCGGTTCAGCTTTTCAACATTGTTCTGGCGGCCGACAAAACCCATGTGAGCTCGTTCATGTCCCGGACGATTGGGAAAACTAATCACTCTGATGCATCTGGGGCTCTGTCAATGGCCGCGTCCCCGCGCGGCAATCCCCAAGTTGCCCATGCATGTACATACCTCGGCACGGCTGCAGCATCCCCGCAATCCGGGGTAAGGGTGGGGTAAAGAGACACCGGGACAGGGGGTGCAGAGCACATGAGACGACCACCATAAGTTTCGAGCACCCTCTTGTTCATCCATCTTTTCGAAGTCCTCAGTCTCGACGGCAAACCTGTACCACCCCCCCCACACACGCAACCACACACACACACACACACGCACACCATGGCACCCAAGCAGAAAGAGCCGTGCTACGTGCTCGGCGTGGGCATGACCAAGTTCATCAAGCCCCGGGGCAAGGTCGACTACACGGAGCTCGGCTACGAGGCCGGCATCAAGGCCATGCTGGACGCCCACATCTCGTACGACGACGTCGACCAGGGCATCGCGTGCTACTGCTACGGCGACTCGACCAGCGGCCAGCGCGTCTTCTACCAGTTCGGCATGACGCAGATCCCCATCTACAACGTCAACAACAACTGCTCGACCGGCTCGACCGGCCTGGCCATGGCGCGCAACCTCATCTCGGCCGGCGCCGCCGACTGCATCCTCGTCGTCGGCTTCGAGAAGATGATGCCGGGCAGCCTGCAGAGCGTCTGGACCGACCGCGAGAACCCCATCGGCACCACCTACTCGATGATGGCCTCGACGCGCGGCCTCGCCAAGGCCCCCGGCGCCGCGCAGATCTTTGGCAACGCCGGCCGCGAGTACATGGAGAAGTTGGTCTCCGGCACCCATCTTGAGAAGTTCCAGACTAACCAACCCCCTTCCAAGATTCGGCGCCGAGCCGTCCGACTTTGCCGAGATCGCGCGCATCAACCACCAGCACTCGGTCAACAACCCGTACTCGCAGTTCCGCGACGTCTACACGCTCGACGAGATCCTCGCGTCGACCACGATCCACGCGCCGCTCACCAAGCTGCAGTGCTGCCCGACCTCGGACGGCGGGGCGGCGGCGGTGCTCGTGTCGCAGGCCTTCCTCGACGCGCGGCCGCACCTGGCGGGCCAGGCGGTGCGCATCGCGGGGCAGTGTCTGGCGACCGACGCGCCGAGCCTCTTCTCGACCAGCGCGATCGACCTCGTGGGGCGCGAGATGACGGAGCGCGCGGCGGCGGTGGCGCTGGCCGAGGCCGGCATCGCCGTGCGCGACGTGGCCGTGTGCGAGCTGCACGACTGCTTCAGCGCCAACGAGCTGGTGCTGCTGGACGCGCTGGGCCTGGCGGCGCCCGGCAAGGCCCACGAGCTGGTGCGCGCCGGCGGCATCACGTACGGCGGCGGCAAGTTCCTGGTCAACCCCAGCGGCGGCCTGATCTCCAAGGGCCACCCGCTCGGCGCGACGGGGATCGCGCAGTGCGCCGAGCTGGTGTGGCACCTGCGCGGGTGGGCCAACAACCGCGCGGTGCCGCGCACGCGCTGGGCGCTGCAGCACAACCTGGGGCTGGGGGGCGCCGCCGTCGTGACGGTGTATGGGCGCGCGGACGGGCAGGAGGCGGTGGTGGTGGACTCGGAGACGGTGGGGAGGACGAATGGGCTGGGCTACAATCCGGCCGTGGAGGCGCGCGGGTTCACCGCCGAGCAGGCCAAGGCGGCGAGGAGCAAGGACAAGACGCACGAGTATGCCATGACGGCGACGCTGCCGCTGCTGAAGGCGGCGCAGGCCAAGGCTTAGGTGTCAATAATTGTATTGCGATGCTCAGACACTGGCTCCCCGGGGGGTTAGGGGATGCGCAGTGTTAGCGTATGGAGACCCCCGGCCCCCGGCAAGCGTCGTTTGGCTGCTGGCAGGTCGGAAAGCGGGGCTTGGCGATAAGCTCCCTGCTCCAACCTCCAAATCGGGCATTCAGTCTTGCAACCTCATTTGCCCAACGCAGGCTGGCACTGCCGCGTCTGCACGCTATCTCTCGAGCAATCGGCAAAGTTGGGGGGGGGGCAATCCGCCTTCTCCAAATGGCATCCCTGCCTGGCCATGTCATGCGGGGCATCCTTCCAGGACATGTACTGTATCAATCCCTAGATCTAGACATCCCTCTCCCCTCTGTTCGTCCGAGTTGCCACTCGCTTTCATCCCAGCTTTCATCTCGTCAACATTCTCGCTGGCCGGGACACCTGCCATCATCCTAGCTGCCACCAACACGCGTACGCACACAGCCGCGACTGAACCATCATCGCCGTCCACGTCTCGTCTATTCTTGCGCAGGAGCTGTCCTGGAATCTCGCGGCGAGGGCGGCGCATCTTTGGTCTTTGAACAAACGAGGGCCCGCCGCTCGGGAACCCGCCTCGCAATGACACCGCCCACCATCCCCCCACAGCCCGTCCAGGTTGCCGCCGGCACAGCCCTGACCACCGCCTTCGACGACACGCTCCGCTTCTACCTCAACGGCACCCGCGTCGTCCTCGACGAGATCGACCCCGAGATCACCCTCCTCGAATACCTCCGCGGAATCGGCCTAACCGGCACCAAACTGTACCCCCACCTTTCTTCTCTTTCTCCACCACACCCCAACGGACACACTAACCCTTCTTCCAGCGGCTGCTCCGAAGGCGGCTGCGGCGCCTGCACCGTGGTCATCTCGCAGTTCAACCCGACCACGTCGCGCATCTACCATGCCTCGACCAACGCCTGCCTCGCGCCGCTCGCCGCCGTCGACGGCAAGCACGTCATCACCGTCGAGGGCATCGGCACCGCGCAGCGGCCCCACCCGGCCCAGGAGCGCGTGGCTCGGGGCAACGGCTCCCAGTGCGGCTTCTGCACCCCCGGCATCGTCATGAGTCTGTATGCGCTGCTGCGCAACAGCACGGGCCGGCCGACGGCGGCGGAGGTCGAGGAGGCGTTTGATGGGAACTTGTGTCGGTGTACGGGGTATAGGCCGATTTTGGACGCGGCTATGACGTTCAGTGCCGGGGGGGCTGGGGTTGGTGGTGGCGGGTGTTGTATGGATGGGGAGGAAAAGGGGGGAAAGCGGCGGGGTGGGTGTTGTATGGATGGGAGGGGGCCGGATGGTGGGCTGCCGGTCAAGACGTTTACGCCGCCGGGGTTTATTGAGTATAACCCGGAGACGGAGCTCATCTTCCCGCCGGCGCTGAAGAAGCATGCCTTCCGGCCGCTTGCGTTTGGGAACAAGCGGAAGCGGTGGTTTCGGCCCGTCACGCTGGCGCAGCTGCTGGAGATCAAGCGCGCGTATCCCGGCGCCAAGATCGTCGGCGGGAGCACCGAGACGCAGATCGAGATCAAGTTCAAGGCGCTGCAGTACCCCGTCTCGGTGTATGTGGGCGACATCGCCGAGCTGCGGCAGTATGCGCTGAAGGATGACCATCTGGAGGTCGGGGGCAACATCACGCTCACGGACCTCGAGCGTGTCTGCGAGGAGGCGCTCGAGCACTGCGGGGAGACACGGGGCCAGATCTTCACCGCCGTCCACAAGCAGCTCAAGTACTTTGCCGGCAGGCAGATCAGGAACGTCGGCACGCCCGCTGGAAACCTGGTCACCGCGTCGCCGATCTCCGACCTAAACCCCGTCTTCATGGCCGCGGACGCCGTCGTGGTGGCCAAGACGCTGGACAAGGAGATTGAGATTCCCATGGCCGACTTCTTCACGGGCTATCGGCGGACCGCACTGCCGCCCGACGCAGTCCTGGCCGCGATCCGCATCCCGCTTGCCCAGGAGAAGAACGAGTTCTTCCGGGCGTACAAACAGGCGAAGCGGAAGGACGACGACATCGCCATCGTCACGGCTGCCCTGAAGCTTCGGCTCAGCGACAGCGGCGTTGTCGAGGTGGCGAACCTGGTCTACGGCGGCATGGCCCCCACGACGGTGGCGGCGAAGCAGGCGAATGCGTACCTGGCCGGGAAGAAGCTGGCCGAGCTGGAAACACTTGAAGGCGCCATGAACGCGCTGGGCCTGGACTTTGACCTGCAGTTTGGCGTGCCCGGCGGCATGGCCTCGTACCGGAAGTCGCTGGCCCTGGGCTTCTTCTACCGGTTCTACCACGAGGTCATGCAGGCCCTCGGCGGAGAGGCCGATGCACAGGCTGTCCCAGAGCTCGAGAGGGACATCTCCACGGGCACGGAAGACAAGGCCGCCGCGGCCGCATACATGCAAGAAACGGTGGGGAAGTCCAGCCCCCATGTGGCCGCCCTGAGCCAGGCGACCGGCGCAGCGCAGTACACGGACGACATCCCCCCCATGAAGAACGAGCTCTACGGCTGCCTCGTTCTCTCCAAGGTGGCCCACGCAAAGCTCCTCTCGGTCGACCCCTCGCCGGCGCTCAACATCCCCGGCGTGGTCGACTATGTCGACAAGAACGACATGCCCACCCCGGAGGCCAACCGCTGGGGCGCCCCGCACTTTGACGAGGTCTTCTTCGCCGAGGATGAAGTGCACACGGCTGGGCAGCCCATTGGCTTGGTCCTGGCCACGTCGGCGGCCCGCGCGGCCGAGGGTGCGCGCGCCGTCAAGGTCGAGTACGAGGAGCTGCCTGCCGTCTTTACGATTGAGGAGGCGATTGAGAAGGAGAGCTTCTTCGACTGCTTCCGCGAGATCAAGAAGGGCGATCCGGCGGCCGAGTTCAGCACGTGCGATCATGTGTTTACGGGGACGGCCAGGATGGGCGGCCAGGAGCACTTCTATCTGGAGACGAACGCCGCGGTGGTGATTCCCAAGCCGGAGGATGGCGAGATGGAGATATGGTCGAGCACACAGAATCCGAATGAAGCGTGCGTGTCCCCCCTTATCTGGTAACCCCCATCACTGCTGACCCCCCTTCCAGGCAAGCATATGCGTCACGGGTCTGCAACGTCAAGTCCAACAAGATTGTCGTCAGGGTCAAGCGCTTGGGCGGTGGCTTTGGCGGCAAGGAAACGCGATCGGTGCAGCTCAGCTCCATCCTTGCGCTGGCAGCGCAGAAGACGCGCCGGCCGGTGCGCTGCATGCTCACGCGCGAGGAGGACATGGTCACGTCTGGCCAGCGCCATCCGTTCCTGGGGCGCTGGAAGGTGGGCGTCAACAGGGACGGCAAGATCCAGGCCCTCGACCTCGACGTCTTCAACAATGCCGGCTGGAGCTGGGATCTCAGCGCCGCCGTGTGTGAGCGCGCCATGTCGCACTCGGACGGCTGCTATCGCATCCCCAACATGCATGTCCGCGGCCGCATCTGCAAGACGAACACCATGTCCAACACGGCCTTCCGCGGGTTCGGCGGTCCCCAGGGCATGTTCATCGCCGAGAGCTACATGTCCGAGGTGGCCGACCGCCTCGGCATGCCCGTCGAGACGTTCCGCGCGATCAACATGTACCAGCCCGGCGACGAGACGCACTTCAACCAGACCCTGACCGACTGGCACGTCCCGCTCATGTACCAGCAGGTCCAGGACGAGTCCGACTATGCCGCCCGCCGCGAGGCCATCACCCAGTTCAACGCCGAGCACAAGTGGCGCAAGCGCGGCCTCGCCCTGATCCCCACCAAATTCGGCATCTCGTTCACGGCCCTGTGGTTCAACCAGGCCGGCGCGCTCGTGCACATCTACCACGACGGCTCCGTCCTCGTCGCCCACGGCGGCACGGAGATGGGCCAGGGCCTGCACACCAAGATGGCCATGATCGCGGCGCAGGCCCTCCGCGTCCCCCTCGAAGACGTCCACATCTCCGAGACGGCCACCAACACCATCGCCAACGCCTCCCCCACCGCCGCCTCGGCCTCGTCCGACCTCAACGGCTACGCCGTCCTCAACGCCTGCGCGCAGCTCAACGCCCGCCTGGCGCCCTACCGCGCCCGGCTCGGCCCCGCCGCCACGCTG
Source organism: Trichocladium antarcticum (assembly GCA_033297235.1). Lineage (NCBI taxonomy): Eukaryota > Fungi > Ascomycota > Sordariomycetes > Sordariales > Chaetomiaceae > Trichocladium > Trichocladium antarcticum. The sequence continues at coordinate 353,435 of MU853413.1, forward strand.
CAGCAGCTCGCGCACGCGGCCTACTTCGACCGCGTCAACCTCTCGGCCCAGGGCTTCTACAAGACGCCCGAGATCGGCTACACGTGGGGCGCCAACACGGGCAAGATGTTCTTCTACTTCACGCAGGGCGTGGCCGCCGCCGAGGTCGAGCTCGACACGCTGACGGGCGCCGCCACCACGCGCCGCGCCGACCTCAAGATGGACGTCGGCCGCTCCCTCAACCCGGCCATCGACTACGGCCAGATCCAGGGCGCCTTCGTCCAGGGCCTCGGCCTCTTCACCATGGAGGAGTCGCTCTGGCTGCGCGCCGGCGCCCAGGGGGCCGGCGCCCTCTTCACCCGCGGGCCCGGCGCCTACAAGATCCCCGGCTTCCGCGACATCCCCCAGGTCTGGAACGTGTCGCTGCTCAAGGACGTCGAGTGGCAGGACCTGCGCACCGTCCAGCGCAGCCGCGGCGTCGGCGAGCCCCCGCTGTTCATGGGCAGCGCCGTCTTCTTTGCCATCCGGGACGCCCTGGTCGCCGCGCGCCGCCAGTACGGGGTGGAGGCGGCCGTCGGGGAGGATGCCACGGCGGACGGGCTGCTGAGGCTGGAGAGTCCGGCGACGGCGGAGCGGATCAGGCTGGCCTGCGCGGATCCGATTGTGGAGAGGTCGAGGGTGCGGCCGAAGGAGGGGGAGAAGAGCTTTTTCATTGCTATCTGACTTTTAGGGGGTGTTTCGGCCATCACTTTGCCGGGTTGTTTCGAAGCTTGGTTATTGGGCGCACTTGCGGGTGCGATGCGGTTTGGCACATACATACCCTGGTGGACGAGCTTTCGTATTGTGAGAAAGGATGTGCAACGAACTGAAGCTAGATGACAACAGACATGACTTTCCCGAGATGCCCCTGACTGTCCCGGACAATCACCCCCCCGACTCCTTGTCAAAGCTCAGCCGCAGATATTTGTCTTGCAGAATCTCTTCCAGCCTTGGGTCGCTGCAATAGTGCGCCAGGTTGATCGCCTTCCCGGCCCACTCCTTGGACCGCTCCGTCTCATGGGCGCTATAGCAGTCGATGGCGTGGTTGAACGCCGTGGTGGCCATCCACTCGATCTCCTCTTCCGGCCAGCCAGCCTCGCTCTGGAAGAAAGTCAGTACTCGAGTCCAGGAATCGCCAACCCCCTCAGGCAGCTCACCTCGCGCAGCTCCCTCGCCTTGCTGCACGCCTCATCCAGTAGCCTCATCGCCAGCCCGTCGTCCAGCGGCAGCGTGGCCTGGAACAGGCAGCGCGTGTATTTGGCCAGCTTGATGGCGTCGAAACTGTCGAGGACCCAGATCTCGTTGACGATCTTGCGCATGGTGGAATACAGAACTTGGCGAGCCGTCAGCAACCTGGGAAAGCCACGGAGTTGGCACGGGAACTAGTACCTTGCCCCGGAGCTTGTGCCCTCAGCAGGCTGTCCGCCATTGCCTGAAACGCCGTGATGTTTCTGCACGGCACCGCCATCTGCACGACGCTTCCCAAATCGTCCCACAACTTCAGGGCCACGACTGCTTCAAAGTCAAACGCTAGAAGCGTGGCGTGCTTCCGCAACATATCGTCGCGCGACCGCTCGTCCAGCTGCGGCAGGTATTCGGGGAGCTCGTTGTCAAAAGCCATGATATGCTTCCGCATGGCAGTGTAGTCTTGTCGCTGCTTCTCCACATTGTCGTGTGCTCTCGCCAGGGCGACCAGTGCAGACGCAATGACGAAGTGGGAGAAGAGCGATTTCAGAGACAACTCAACCTTGGACCCGATATCCGGGGGGAAATGGCCGATGATGTTGACGCACGCCGTGAGCATTCTCACAACGCAGCGTAGTTCCCAGACGGCCGTGTTCTTCAAGGCCAAGTTGTACGCGTTTCTGCTGAACCACTCGAGCTCGTCCACCGAGAACAGTTTGCGCGCTGGCCCGTCGCCCGTTTTCTGTCGCTCGAGCGCTAGTACGACTACTGGAATCAGTGTGCTGCTGGTGACGGATACGCAGATACATACCAGCATTGAACTCCTCACATAGATCGTCAACAATCCCATTGGCATCCGGCCCCGCCCTGTCGGCCAACAGGCTCAGTAAACGGATCGTACAACGGAACAGCGCGGGCAAGTGTATCGGACTCGGCTCCTTGCACTCGTACTGCCCCTGGAGTTTCCTCAGGGCGGAAATCGCACACAGAACATCGCCCGCCTTCTGCGATTCCGCAATACAGGCGCCGAGATAGTCGACATGGTCTCGTGCCTGGGCCACCGTTTCCAGACACTTCTCAGCCAAATCGCGATCTTCAAGGCGGATGGCGACTTTAAAGCCCAGATAGGCTGTCATGGGTTCTTTCCAGCTTTGCTGAGACATGTTGTGGACAATTGACGCCGCGGCATCCAGGTTGTTTCTTGCAAGAGCACACAAGAGCAACTTTCTTTCCGCTGTCAGCCTCCTTCTCAGGGCATAGGACAAGATACATACCTCTCCAACTTGGATGTATTCCCAGGGCCGCAGTTCTGGAAAATGGTATGCAGCGCCAGCTGACACCAGCTCTCCGCCAGGTCATACTGCCCCTGGCTGTAGCTCGATTCCAGCTTCTTCCAGAGCAACTGCAGAATATTAGTTCAGACCGACGAAGAGGTTGGAGATCACCTACCGCCTGAGCCGCCACCGCCGCTTCGGCACTCAATGGCCTTGAAAGATGGCCGAGCACATCGTGCGCCGCCCTGGTGGTTTCCACAGAGTCCCGCTGGTTTGTGATCATCCACATGCGCGCAACCACGGCCTTCTCCATCCACCCGTCCTTCTCAGCGCCACCAAGCGCCAATATGAAGTCGTCCAGCACCGCACATCCGGCGCCAGGGCTCTTGTCATGCAGCTTCCGAATGTGGTGCATGATCAACTTGAACCCCGAGTCGGACAAGGTAAAGTTTCGTATGATGTACCGCAAGACGTCGGCATACGGCTCGCTGTCGAAGACTTCGGCCGGTGTTTTCTGCAGCAGTTCGAGCTTGAGCAACGAGACAACAAACTTATTGCCTGCTTCCGCCTCGATGAAATTCACATAATTCTTCGCCCGCTCAAGGCCCTCTGGAGTCCCGGCGCCGAGTAGGGCCGTAACCAGCGCTTGCAGAATGGCGAGACGCAACTCGATACCTTCGCGAGAGAGTTGTTCAAGACCTGGGCTGTTGATAACCTCGTTTGCGCGCTCGAACCACTTGATCGCTATCTCAAAGTCGCTCCGGGAGGACAGCGACTTGCCAATCTCGTAGAGGACATCGGCTAATCGCTCGGCGTAGTCGGAGGAGAGGAATTGGCGGAGGCTCTCGGCCTTGGTATACATGTGTTCCGCGACATCGAGCCGGTTCTCTACCCAAGACTAAAGCGGTCAGCATCAAGTCACCACCCACACACCCGTTCCCACTTACCAGCGCAGTCCTCATGATAAAATACTCCACCTCCAAGCACCGACACTCCCGAGCCTCCTCCTCCGGCAGCGCGCCAACCATGTCCTGCAACCACCCCTTGTAATCCGCCGCCATCTGCACCACCGGCCCCGCCAGCTTGGTTTCCCCGGCATCTATCGCCGTCAGCACCGATCCAACCGCCACGCCCAAACGCCCAAACGCCCACCCAACTCACCAATACAATCCCTGACAGCCTTCAAGCCCACCCTCATCAACCGCACCACCACCGCGACCCGTCCCTCCCCCCTCGGCCGCGCAACCCCCAACAAGCAAAACGCCAGCACCCGCCCATGCAAATACAACCTCACCAACCTGCCCGTCTGACCATTCCCCTCTCCCTCTCCCCCACCCTCACCACCATCCCCCCTTCTCCCCCCTCTCCGATCCCGATCCCGATCCCGAGCCCTATCTTTCCACCCCCGCCCCAGGCGCACACAGACATTCCACAGCCCCGTCGCCAGCGCATCGATCTCCGGGTCGCCCGACAGGCCCGGGACATAGGTCTGGTGGCAGGCATGGAGGCGGTGGATGTGGCGGGCGAGGTCGGCGACGAGGGCCTCGGTGGCGGGGAGGTCGGCGGGGTCGTCCGGGCCGGCCAGGAGGGTGCGGAGGCGGGCTGCGAGTTCTGGACGCAGCGGACGCGGGACGGGGCGTAGTTAGTTTCTTTTTTT
>MU853413.1:357615-369071 GCA_033297235.1 Trichocladium antarcticum
GGAAAGGGGATGGAAGATAGGGGCGGACGTACCGACTGCTTCTTCGATTCGCTTTTCGGATTTGCTGGTTGCGCTTGGTTGCGAGACATGTTTGGGTGTTCGCGTGGGAGGCATGGTGAGTCGGACTTTCCGATCTCGTTCTGGAAAGAGGCGCTTGAACTTGTTTAAGCGTGAGTACGTAGGAGCGGATCCGTGAAGGTGATGATGGTTGCGCTTCAAGTTCAACGAGGAGAATGAACGTGTACAAAAATGGCGTATTGAAATGGCAGGCGGATAGCAACCAGGAAGTCGTGATGTGGACAGTTTCTGCCTGGACGGTAGAATGAGAGGAAGGCGCGATCTTGGTGACTGCCATTTATAGGCCTTGCAAACACTGTTTTCCATTCGTTTCCATTTAATAATGCTGCCCTACACTTGTGTGTTCCATCTATGGGTACCAATCCCTGATCACACCTGAGGATCCGAAAACCGTGTTCATAACATGTACACGAGGACCCAAGGCCGCGGCCTGATGGCACCAAGCCCTCTGTTCCGTCACCGCGATACAGAATTCCAACATGGGCAAGGGATTGATACGGTATTGGCGCGGCAGCGACGCTGTGCGCGTGCATAAGGGGGTATGGTTATGCATCGGGGTCGTGGGGAAGAAAGTTCCCAATTATTATACTCGGTCTGTCAAGGTCAGTAACGTCCAGATCAGTAGATAGAGGACAGGAAACACACATTTTATGCTCGTCTCTGCGGATCCTAAACGAAAAGCAGCAGTTGACGACATGCTTGACCCCGTCAATGGGGCTTTTGAGCGAGCAGGCTGTGAGGAGCGTGTCGTGGGTTGTGTCGAATCCGATGGTCCCAAACTCCTCCCAATACCTCACGTTCGACTCTTCGGTCAGGATCTCGTGAAGGGCGATCTTGCCCTGATATACGGTCAGAAGAGAAACACAACAACGGGTCGCGGCACTTACGCCTCGGAGGTCCTCGATCGGCACCTTGATGAGCTCGGCCATCTCCTTGTTCCCCCTGAAGATCTCGCCGGTCCGTCTCCAGCAACATGCCGGGACGGCCATGCTCGCAAACACGCGGTCGTAGTCCATGAGCGTCTGCTCAAACCACATCTCGACCAGAACCAGATCCATATCCACCAGGTCCTTGATCTTCTCGCGGAACTTTGGCCTGAAGCGGTCCAACTGCCTAAGGATCTTCTGCTTCGAAGCCGGGCTGACGTGCATGTCGAGGTAGGATTGGAGACGGGTGTATCCCTTGACGTAGTTGAATGGCTTCAGGAGCCCCGCCTCGTACTTGGCCTGCAGGACTTGCCGCATGCGCTCCTCCGGCGCCGCGTTGCCCGACGGATCGGCCGCCTGGAGGTAGTAGTCGCGGGTCTTGTCCGTGTGGAGAGCACTGTCGGGCCTCGCGATGACCTTGCCATGGTCGGCGTTGGGCGGCGGAAGCATGGCATTACTCCCCTGCATGGCACCCGGGGGAAGCATGGCGTTGCTGCTGCTGGGAAACCCCGGCGCCGAGTCGGCGTGGTGTTGGTCTTCGGACAACAGCGCGCTGTCGTCGAGCAGGCTTGTCTGCAAAAAGTCATTCAGCAGATTGAACTCGTTGGTCACCTCGGGTGCGATGCCGTAGTTTGGGTGGAAGTTGTGCATGTCGTGATAATGGCTCTGGGAGGCCAGCCAGGCATCAGAGAACCCGGCAACTGCGGAACGGCAACGTCAGCATCTGCGGGTCCGCAAACGAAACGAGTCTTGAGGATCTCGGCCACCTACATTGGCTCATAGTGGTGCCCAGGCCGGCGGAGCGTATACCTGACACTGGTGTGGGTTGCACGAGCTGGAGCTGGTTGTTGTTCCGGCCTGCTAGCGCGGCAGCGGCTTCAAAGGCGGCCTTCGCAACCTGGCCCGGGCCATTGGCCCCGCCCGCGTCGAACGAGGGCGGCCGCATGGCGCGGTCTCTCTGGTTGAGGGAGCTGCGTCCCAGGTCCGGCTGGGACCCTGTCTCGTGCACCGTAGACGGGGCAAGGACGCTCTTGGATTTCCTCGACTCGTGGTCGCGGGGCTCATCGTGGCATAGGTGCCCAATGTTGCGCTTGATACATCTTGTACATGGTCTCTCCTGTTCACGCCAGAGGCCAGGGTCAGTGTCTGTCCGCGGCAGGCGCCAGCATTGGCTGGAAGGGAGGGGAGGGCACATACGAGATCGCACGTCATGTGCTAGAGCAGGCCAAGAAGTAACATGACATGGTTAGCCACTATAACGACTTGATGGGTACATCTGGTTGCCGTGTTTGGCTCAGAGGACGTCTGTGTGCCGCTGCAGTGGCTCTCGCGGGTGGCAGCCCTGCGGCGCCACCCGCGAATCGGGGGCCAATTGCTCGGCAGGGGTTTGTGTGTATGCCCGGCGCATTGGGATCGGGAACTTACAGATCGACGACAGTAGAGGCAGGCTGGGAGGAGCAGGCAGGCCGGGTTAGCTCGCAAAAAAAACCAGGCGGGACGAGAATCAACGGCGCCACAGCACTCACCATGATTTACTTTGCGCCGCTTCTTAGACGTCCTGTGGGTGGTGTCGTCTGCAGCGGGCGCATGCTGATCGCGGGTCCGGGCCTCGCTCGCGGACCTGAAGCGCTTGGGTTCGCTTCCGCTTGTCCTGTCCATGGCTTCGTCTGCCGTCATTGTCTAGTGGATTCGGTTCCCATTGGGTCTCGTGGTTACGCAACGGGGGTCGAGTTCGTAGCTCATCTGAGCAGGGCCGACGGCTCCTCGCAGCAATTCGCGACTATTCGATGGCGGTCCCGACGCGATGACGGCAGATCCGCTGCTCCTGTACTGCTGCTGCTGTTCCTCCTGGCACGGCCGTGTCTGCCAATGTTCCTGCTGTGCTGTCCCTCGTTCCTGCTGTCCCTGCTGTCCCCTTCTCGTGCTGTCTTGGCTGCGCCTTCACACGGTTGGGGGTGGTTGTGGTCGGCTCGAGTTGCCGCACGGGTAATGGCGGTCGTGTCCGCTGGGAGGGCTACTGTGGCCGAATACAAAGCATTGCGGCGCGCAATTGACCGCATTCCGTGGTGTCTGTGTGGCGAGCAAGCGAGCAGAACAGGCCGTTGACTCGGATGTGAAAGAAATCGCTCCCCACCAAATCCAACTTGTTGCGCACGCACTGCCCTGCGAGCGAGCCTGCAACTTCGGGGAACCCCTGGGCCGCAGTGGGTCCGGGCGACCGGGGTTGTATTTGCCATGCTCAGCGGGGCCGGGTAGGGCCAAAGATTCATGTGCAGCACCAGCGCTAGCCCCCCCCGGAGGCCTGGAACGACCATGAGATTGAGCACAGAGGCACACATGGAAGGTTCAGCACCACCCAACTGCATGTTGCTGAGGTACAGTACACGCACATCTTCATCGGGTCCTTTCGGCCTTCTCTGCGTCCCAGCGCACAGAGGGTGCAGCTCAAAGCCGACGTCTCCCGACTCGACTTTCCCGTGCTACTTTCCCGGCACTTCCCACGCCAACTTCAACATGCAGATATCAGGCCGACATCATGTGAGATGTTGCTATTTCCGGCCGGCTCCCAGGGCGCCTCACACCTTGCACATCGTGCTGTTTGGCCACCAGGGAACCTTGCGCCTCACATGACTTCCAGGTTCCGGGTTCCCGCTTGTCGGATGATGAACCAGGCTGTTGCATGGTGTCAGTTTCTCGGCCCGTAATTGGAGTCAGCATCGCATGATATGAAATGCAAAACAAATGGCGGGCATTATTCCACCGGTCATCGGATGTTCGTTTTGCGGCCATGGGCTTTTGGTGTCAACTGCAATTTCACGTATCTTCATCTCCCAAAACAGCGGGTGTAGAGAGACACGCTGGTTGAGACAGGAATATCCGTATGACTTTGACTACATCGGCTGATACGCCATGCTTGACTGTGCAGATTACTTCTTGTTCTGCTATGGCTGTTCGCCTTTCTGCAGCCCGCTCCCTGCAAAGCCATCTCTGGATGATTTCATGTCCCTCGGCCCCCGGTCCACGTACCGAGGTGAGGGGTATCAGGAGTAACAAGCCCGCCACTATCCGTACCTCAAATATATTGACATGTTGCACAAAACCTCTTCTCTATACACAAGACATCTCTCTCGTCATGACCGCCTTGGCGCCTGACTCAGGGGCTTGGCCTTTCTTCGGCAAGGGTTAATTAAGGTTATCATTGTCCTGTCACTAGGTCAGTGTCTACAGTAGGTACTTGTACATGTTCATAGTTGCACTTCTGCCTTGTGAAAGTCGATTCTTGTCCCACCTGTTCCCTCATCCGGCCTCAGGGGCCATGCCCTTCTTCTTAGCGGACCATCTGAACTGCTTGACATCTCGGTTTTAGAGGTTGCTGGTATTTTTCAAGCAAGGTTTCCGATTGATTTTTGTTTCAACAACCGACAGACCAACCGTACAACAGAGTCACCTCGACTCACCAGAGTCACCCGGTGCCATTACAATACACGATGGCGCAAGAAGGAGAAGGAGCCAAGGATAACTTGACTAGAGCAAGGAGCTGCCTATGCTCAAGCATCGGATAGTTGAGTGTCTCCGAAAGGTGCACACTTAGGGTGGACGGTCTGCATGGGATGGGAGTCCGATAACCCGTATGCTAGAAACATGCCGAGTGCTCGGAGCCGACATGCGCTGATGCACAGTATAGGAAAGCCGAGTTCGTGGGATTTTGCCAGTTGGAGCGCTGGTGAGGTATTCCCTGAGGCTCTGAGCCTTCTTGGACCCATGCTTGATTGTGAGCCAGCTCCACTCAAGTGCTGGTGGATTCAACGAAGTAAGGGAACTGGGAGACTGGGTGTGGGATTGTGCCAGGAGTATCTGTGTTTCAATACACCTGGACTCGATCCAGAGCAGGAGGAAAAGATTAAATTGGTTACCATCAACTCGATGCCTCTCAAGCAAGCTAGAAAAACTGTAGCTTCTTAGCTTCTTATAACAGCGGCCATTACACCCTTTTCGGCGGCTGCCAAGGTGCATGTGAATGTCTACCCCGCGCCAAGTTAACTCTCGTTGTCGCCCTGATGGACTACGGTATGTTCTTGCTGAGCAGGGGACAACATGATAAGTTGTGGCGATTGTCTATATCTTGACCTCCTATTCCAAGTATGAATATAATGTCCGACATATGAGCACTCTTGGGACTTGTATGAAAGAATTGATGTAATCTGCAATATGCATACATCCATACAGAGGTCCACGTGGGCCTGCTCGTCATTGTTAGTGGGGCTATTTTCACTACCGTGGCTCGTGGACAGCGCCGTTACCCTTGCTTCTACTTGCTCCCACTCACATCTTCCTCCACGACCACATCCTTCGATCGTGGCATCAAACATTTCGACGAGCAATCCGCCGAACCCCTTGATGTTTGTTGATTACAAGGAAGAGTCGGCGACACTCTGAAACTGCCTTTCTTCGCTTTGCGTTGGCGACGTCCGCTATCTCTGGCTTCGGCGTGAATCCAGCGTCGATGCGCGTCCGCTGCAGCAGCCCATCTCCATCCTTGTTAACCTCCCCGCCATCCTTCGTCTCGCTCCGATGCCGCCTCCCAACACCCCCGAGGAAGGCGTGACAGCCCCTGGCACGCGCCCAGCATCCCCTACTCTTCCCCGGCCATCGTCGCCGCATCTAAGCAGTGTCATCGCCTACGCGTCGCGTGCCGACTCGGCCGTCCTAGAACTCGACTACCAGGCCATCGAGTACATCGGGCATGTCGATGAAACTCTACTCTGCCCAGTTTGCCGAACGCCATTTCACTCTCCGATCACAACTCCGTGCGGCCATACCTTTTGCGCAGGATGCATCAACCGGGCCCTCGAGATGCAGCCTTCCTGTCCGATCGACCGACAGCCGATCAACAAGACACGAGACTACCACCGCCTTCCGTTGATCGTCAAAGACCAGCTCGACCGTCTCAAGGTAAAATGCCCGAACAACGGCTGCGACCACGAGTGCTTGCGAGAACACCTCGAGGGGCACTATGAGCGCCGCTGCCAATTCACCCTGGTCCGTTGCCCCGATACCAACTGCACCAAGCGTGTGGCCCGCCGCGATTCGCTGCCCGAGAACGGGTGCATGCACCGGGACATCTGCTGCCAGTACTGCAATGAGGTCATGATGGTTGCGGAGCTGGACGCTCATTACGACCACGGCTGCACCGGCGCCGTGGCTGTTTGTTCGGAGTGCGACGCGACGGTGGTGCGGCACCGCCTGGAGAAGCACAAGTCCAACGACTGCCCCGAGGCGGAAGCACGGTGCAAGTGGCAATCAGCTGGCTGCAGGGTTGCTAAGAAGCGTCGGATTGTCCGGGAGCACGAACGGGACGGCTGCCTGTTCGAGGCTATCGGCCGGTTGTTGGACGAGCGGTCCGAAGACCGCAAGATAATCGACGACCTGACCGGCCGACTCACGACGCTGGAGATGCGCAACAGGCGGCGGGAGGTGCGACGAGAGCGCCGGAATGAGACAGCGGCCCGGCCAACGAACGGATCCGTCTCCCTTGATATTGTAGACCTTGGCCTGAGCGAAGACGGGACGCTTTTTGCAGGATCCGCAACCGACAACGGCGCCTGGGCCTCGCCAGAAGACTACATGCTGGCGCAGTTTGAGCGCATGGAGACACAGATGGACGATCTGCGCAAGAAGATGATGGAGATGGACGCGCACCAGTCGCTCAACCTGCTACAACATACGGCCCGGGCCAACGAGCAGCTCGCCGAGCTCGCCAGCAAGGTCGGCGTCCTCAACATGCACACCACCTGGCTCATGAACATGCAGCGGCAGAACTACGCCCAGCAGCGGTCCGGGTCGGTAGCTGGGCCGCCGAACAACGGCATGCCCGCCACCAGTGACGATGGCGCCGCGAGGGCAGCTTCCGAGAATGCGGTACGGCGTCAGGAGGGTAATCGACGGAATAGCGATGGGAGAGGGGAGAACCCCCCCCGGTTGTAAACATGTGACGCTGGCAGGGTTGTTTTTCTGTGTTTTTCCGGAGTTGTGTGATCTAGCTGGGCGTGGGACCTGGGACCTGGGACCTTGGGCATGTGCAGACGCTGGGATGACAGGGCGGGACCGCCACCTGTGGCCATGGGATGAGCTACAGATTGAAAAGGCGTCAAGGGTTATGTTATGATTGTAATGTCCGTGACTTAGATACCATAGGGCTACTAGAGATACGACACACTGGTGGAGTAAGCTCAACTGTGATTGCCTCTACGCTAGAGTCTAGAGAACAGCACTGTCCTGGTATCATTGTTTCAATCCAAACACTCGCGCAAACTAATAGGTACCCCGCCTCCCCGCGTATCAATTCCTTATCGATATCAGCCCCAGAGAGAAATCCCATGATTAGTAATCAATGCGCCCGTTTGCGCCGTCCAGCAGATCAAGGGCGCCGCAGTCCACTGTAGTGTTGCGACGCACAGCGCAGCAATCGCTGATTAGGCTGCCATCGATAGCGCGCTCCTGCCTGGAACCGAACTTAACCCTGACTTTCCATCTTCCAACTCCCCTCGACGACAAACATCCCCCGGCAACAATCCACATTCTCGACAAGATGGATCCGAACGAGCAACCGCCGCCGGCAACGACGCCCGATGCGCCCGACCAAGAGACAAGGGAGCAGATCCGCCGCCGGAGGCTGGCCAAGCTCGGAGGGCCTCCCACGTCGACACCGGGCTCCCCGCGAAGCGGGACACCGCCGGCTTCCGGGCCGAGCTCCTCGAAAGCCCCCGAGGTCAAGACAGAAGCTGCAGAGGCCGAGAAGCTCCCACCGCTGGGGGACCGCCCCAAGATCAACATCTCGCCGGCAGCGCCAGCAAACTCCCGGACCGGCGACAGCGTGAGCAGCAGCAGAGCAGGTATTACCAACACCAGCGAGCCCCGAGCAAAGAGACGGGCATCAGAGGTTGATGGGTCTTTAGCGACAGCGCCGCTGCGGAAGCAGGCCCCGCTGCGCGAGGAAGCCGCCGACGACTACGCCGACAGGATGCTCTCTACCATCTTCCGCGTCACAGTCGACCCGAGCCGCACAAACGATGGCTACGGCCACAAGTTTGTCTTCTTACCCAGCCTGCGCCAGGACCTTGCCGACGAGGGCGCGCCGAGCCGGTTGTCGGTTGGCCGGCTGGAAGAGGCCATCATGGAGATGGCCACGACGCTGCCCCACGATCGGCCGCTGTTCGACTACTTCCTCCCCTGCTGGAAGCGCGTGGTTAGGGCCCTCAAGGCTCTCCGTGGTCCCGTCCACGGGAAGCAGGCGCTGCTCAGGGAGGCGAGGCGGCTGTGCTTCAGCAACTGCATCTTTGCCCTGACAATGCCCGAGTTGTTCAGGTAAGGCGCCGGTTGTCCGGAGATTGTCGCTGTCACTGTCACTGTCGCTAAGTTTGTGTGTGTCGCACAGCCGAGAACCGAACCCGGCACACGACACCCTGGTGCCGTATCTCCTGCGCGAAGTCGAGACCGAGCAGGGGCTGTGCATGGACTTCTTCGGGGAGGCCGTGGCCCGCCTGGAGGATGACGATACCATCATGCCGCTGTTCACCAAGGCCATGGTGGACATCAGCAGCAAGCTCTCCACGCTGAGCATGAACGATGACTACAAGCCTTATGTTAAAGTGAGTGGTGACGGCCCGGGCGGGACATTCCCTTGCTGACCATACCAGGCGCTCTTGACATATTCGAGATTCCCGCCTCTCCTGAATGCCCTGGCAGAGCTTCCCTGCTTCCAGATGGCGCAGTCGGCCCCCGCGATCGAGAAGAACACTCTTCTGGGGCCGTTTTTCAGAATATCGCCGTTGCAGCCAGAGGTGACGACGGTGTACTTTGCAGGGCCAAGGACCATGGACAAGGCGCATATCAAAACATCACAAAGCGCCCTGCAGATGACACTTGGTGCACACCAGTCTGATCTCCGGACCATTGTTAACGCCTTTGTCCGGGCCAATCTCCATACCAGGAACAAGGTGCTGGATTGGTTCGCCTACATCATGAATGCCAACCACAAGCGGCGGGCGATGCAGGTCGACCCTCGCGAAGTCTCGTCCGACGGCTTCATGATGAACGTGACTGTCATCCTGGACTATCTATGTGAGCCCTTCATGGACAGCACCTTTTCCAAAGTGGGACGTATCGACGTCGACTACTTCCGGCGGAACCCGAGGATTGACATCAAGGACGAGACGAAGCTCAACGCGGACCAGGCGCAGTCCGATGCCTTTTATGCACAAAAGCTCGATGGCGAGTCCAACTTCATCACGGACATCTTCTTCCTGACCCTTGCGGCCCACCACTACGGCAGCGAGGCTGCCAACTCCAAGATGAAGAATCTCGACAGGGACATCAAGTACTACGAGAAGAATATCGCCATGATGGAGGCCGAGCGGCACAAGCTGATCAATAGGCCAGAGCAGCTCCGGGTCCTGGACGAGGCTCTCAAGAGGCACACGGCCGTCCTGGAACGGTCCATGGCCCTGAAACTGTCGATCGAGGGCGTCCTGCTGGAGCAAAAGATGCAGAGCCAGTCGCTGCAGTTCATGCGCTACGTCACTGTCTGGCTGCTCCGCGTCGCCAGCCAGACCGAGTACACCCCGGATAAGCCGCTCCGGCTTCCGCTGCCTGCAGAGCAGCCTGACGCTTTCAAGTGTCTCCCGGAGTATGCGCTGCAGGACATTGTCGACAACTTTAAGTTTGTGTTCCGGTACATCCCCCAGATCATCCTCTCGGCGGTCGGCGACGAGATGATAGCGCTCTGCATCACCTTCTTGGAGTCGTCCGAGTACATCAAGAACCCGTACCTGAAGTCGTCCCTCGTCACGCTGCTCTCGCATGGGACGTGGCCCACATACCACCTGAAAAAGGGGGTCCTGGGCGACCTCATGACAAACACCAAGTTTGCAAACGACTACCTGCTCCACGCCGTCATGAAGTTCTACATTGAGTGCGAGTCGACGGGCGCCCACAATCAGTTCTACGACAAGTTCAACATCCGGTACGAGATCTTCCAGGTCATCAAGTGTATCTGGGCCAACGATGTGTACCGCCACCAGCTGGTTCAGGCTAGCAAGTGAGTTGCCCTCGACGTTCGGGGGTCCGGTCGCTGCCACGCTAACATCCGCAGATCGAACCGTGCCTTCTTTGTCCGGTTCGTCAACATGCTCATGAACGACGCCACCTACGTCCTCGACGAGGGCCTCAGCAAGTTCCCCAAGATCCACGACCTGCAAGTCCGGCTCAAGGACCCCCTCCTGTCGCAACCGGACCGCGAGACGACCGAGGAGGAGCTCCGCACCACCGAGAGCCAGGCCACCTCGTACATGCAGCTCGCCAACGAAACCGTCAGCATGATGAAGCTCTTCACCACCACGCTCAGCGGCTCCTTCACCATGCCCGAGATCGTGCCGCGCCTGGCCGGCATGCTCGACTACAACCTCGACATCCTGACCGGGCCCAAGTCTAAGACGCTCAAGGTCGAGAACCCCGAGAAATACTTCTTCAACCCCAAGACGCTCCTCCCGGAGCTCGTCGACATCTACCTCAACCTCGGCGCCAGCCCGGCCTTTGTCGAGGCCGTCGCCGGCGACGGCCGCTCCTACAAGCCCTCCACCATGACCACGACCGCCACCATCCTGCGCAGCAAGCACCTCAAGGACGAGAAGGACATTTGCGCGTGGGAGTCGCTCGTCGCCAAGTTCGCGGCCGCCAAGGTCATCCTCGACCGCGCCGAGATGGACTTCGAGGACGCCCCGCCCGAGTTCGAGGACCCCATCATGGGCATCCTGATGGCCGACCCCGTCGTCCTGCCGTCCAAGCATGTGGTTGATCGGAGCACCATCATGCAGCACCTGCTCAGCGACCCCAAGGATCCGTACACGCGCCAGCCCATGACGATTGAGGACGTGGTGCCGGAGCGGGCGCTGTGCGCGAGGATTGAGGCGTGGAAGGCGGAGCGGCGCGCCAGGGCGAGGGGGCCGGTGGAGGAGGTTGTTGTTGAGGGGCGGGGGGACGCGATGGATACGACGGAGTAGGGGGGGCGCTTTTCCGGCTGGTGGTGTGTGTGGGGAAGGAAGGGATGGATTTTTAACGCATTCGTATTCAGGGCATAGACTTGCGGGTGAGTGCTGGGCTGTGCGGACAGGGTTTGGAGTATGGTGTATGGTTGTAGCTTTTCCCAGATAAATGTAGCGTTGGCTTAATAGTGGGTTTGCATTGCCGCATACCTAATGAGCTGGCGGTCTTTAGAGAGCTAGTCAGGACACAGCGATGAACTCTAGTTGATGTCGAAATTGTATCGGCACTCCATGGCGCAAGTTGACTGTGGATAGAAAGAGAGTATATTGCGAGCCACGATCACCCACCTAGCACTTACCCGCCGCCACCACCACCATCTTTCCTACGGCAAAAACAAGAACCCCCCCTCCA
>MU853413.1:376842-459584 GCA_033297235.1 Trichocladium antarcticum
TGGGCGCCTTGTATGCGGGCAGAAGGGGCGGGGGACGGGGGTTGCGCACGAGCGGGAACCATTTCCATATGGAGAGGATGAATTCGTAGTTTTCGCGGGTGGGCGGGAACCAGTTGGGGATGAGGCCGGTTGTGGCCATGGCGGGCGGTTGTTTTGGTTATTGGGTGGGAGTTTCTAGCGTGGAGAATCGTTGAGACTACCGAGTTTGGCGGTCGAGGTGTGTTGATGAAGTGCGACTAGGTAGTTGCTGGGCCAATGTCGCCAGGTTGCGCGTGCGGTAGTTACAGCGATGAGAACTGTCAATAAAACGAGGGAGAACAGGCCGTTTGAGGAGAGTTTTCCCGCTAAATAGGTACTCATCGTGCCGCCCGCTATTCCATTTGGGTTCACAATGGCATCTTGCCGCTCTTGTTTAAGCAGGAGAGGATGATGTCATGGAAGGCGCAGCCGTTCATCTGTGGTAACTTACGGTATTGGTACGATGTAACGATACACGCTCTTTTGCCTCCGTGGCCACGAGATAGGAGCCACGCACCTGCCGAGACATGAGCCATCATCACTTATCCGCGTAAATCCACGACCCCATTGCATTTATCGCATAAATTCCACTGCATCGACCACCATACGTCACCAGCAGGTAGCACAGAGCAGTACAGCCATCCTCCCACAGAACCCCGCTGAAACACTCACTGTTTCCGCGCCAGGACAGACAGCAAGAAAAAAACAGCAAACCCACTCATCCCGCATCCCAAGCATATAATATCAAACCATCCCAAACCAGCTGTGCATAAAACGACCATTCATCCATACCCAAATCATGACGTCGTCCCCCAACACCCCCCCGTCACATCACCACACAATCCCTCTCCCTCTCCCTCTCCCTCCCCATCCCCGCCGACACCCCCTGCGACGGCGGCACCCCCCTCCTCAACCCCCCCGGATACGCCCCCTGTACACCCCCACTACCCACGCCCCTACCCCCCTGCTGCGGCCCCACGGCTCCCCCCCTCCCCAACGACGATGGCGAACCCGGCCCCGGCGGGCCCCCGGCACCCAAAGGCGAAGGCGGCGGCCGCCGCGGCGGCTCCGTCTCCGTCTCCGTCTCCGCGCGGGGGCTGCTCGCCGGATGGCTCGGGTGGCCGGCGGGCGGCAGGTACGGCAGCTGTTTCGCGGCCTGCTCGTAGGTTGGCGGGGGGACATCATCATCCTCGCCTCGTCCGCCACGAGCACCCGCATTCGCGTTGGCGGGTCGGATGTTGTTGGTGGTGGTGGGTTGTGAGCGCGGGGGGATGAGGGAGCGGACTGTTTGGGTTGTTGGCCGGGGCCGGTTGGCGGTTGGGTTTGCGGGTGTTGGGGTGGAGGGGGAGAGGGAGGTGGTGCTGGCGCCGCGGGCGTTGCTGCCGCCGCGGAGGAGGCTGGCTGTGCTGCCACGTCCGCCACGCAGGCTGGCTGCTGTGGGGGCGATGCCGGCGCGGGCTTGCTGCTCGATGAACTGCTCCGAGAGGAGACTCTCCCTGCGGTGGCGATCTTGCTCGATGCGGTGGCGCTCGTCCTCTTCTTCCTGGAGCTGGAGCGCGAGGGCGAGATCGCGGTCTTCCTGTTCGGTATTCGGGGAGAGAGGCGGCTGACTCGAGTTGCTTGGTTGTGATGCGTGACTGCGGCCACGGTGGCCTTGGACGCTGGTCCAACTGCTGTTGTCTGCATCATCGGAGGCAGCATCTGGCCGGTTGCCGGGTGCCCTCCCCCCCGAAGACTGGCCATGTGTGGCGCCGCCAACTGGACGGAAGTCGCCCGAGAAGAATTCGGCCCTCTCGCCGTTGATGTCGACAAGAGACTCCCAGACTACCTCGGCGTGGCCGGCATAGCCGGCATCGGTCACGAGAATGAAAAGCCCCTGGGTCTGCGGATGTCTATAGAGGGTCGAAAAGTGGTCGTTGCGGAACAGGATGGCCACGGAGCCGGGCTTCATTGACGTTTTGATGACATCAAGGCCGAACTGGGTGAGCTGCGTCGCCGATATACTGAGGAATGATTTGATCGTCAGGATGTCCTGGTAGACCTGCTGCTCTTCAGGAGTGAGGCCCTGGCTGTGACTGCTGCTCAGCTTCTCTTCGAGCTCCTCCTCCCGGAAGAGCATGTTTTGGGCGTCTTCATAGCTCGCCGCCTGCCGCGCGAAGGCATCGTACACCGCGTCGTCCTTGGACGGGATCCAGCCGTGGATGAGCGGGATGGAAAAGGTGGAATAGAGATTCATTTCCGTGGTGTGCTCGAACGTGCCGGGGATCATGTCGGTACGCTCCGTGGGGTGGAGATGCGTGAGCGATGTGCGCCTGAACGCCGTGACCACATCCGGAGCGGGAATGAAGCGCGGATTCACGTTCATGCCGGTGTGGAGCCCTTGGAGGAAGTTGTACAACTCGCCCACGTCCGGAAGAGGGACGTCTGGTTTTGTTCGGCGCTCCGACATGAGCTCCTCAAAAACGGCGTCCAGAAGCAGGCCGAGGCTGACTTGCTCGCGCGTCCGAAGCGTCTCAACAAGCGCCGTACCCGACATGTCCGCCGGTGTGGTTAGCGTCAAGGCGTTGACAAGAGCAACCAGCGGACACGGTCCGTTGGCGTTCTGGACAAGAATCGGCGACGTCCTGGGGTTTCCGGTAGCGGTTGAATCGTGCCAGCCGATCTTCTTGATCTGGTATGTTTCCGACTTGTCAACAGGGCGCTGGGGCGAAGGCAGGGGTTTATCAGCCGACCTGCGTGGCGGCAGCTGGGGGGCCACCTCTTCGGTCTTTGGTTCCATAGCGGCTTTCTTGGTGGGATTCCCATCTCCGTCAAAGTTCTCCCATGTGCTCTGCCGTGAAAGAGGCTGTGTTTCCGCGCCGACGAGGCTCCAATCCTCCGATTCCTTGCTCGGGACGGGCGGACCTTGAGCGCGGCCTTTCCCTTTGTCGATGGCCCCGAGGTCGTCCCACGCATGCGGATCTTCAAGAGACTCCTCGGCAGCTGTGGTAATGAGAGCCGGGGGGATAGTTGGCATTTTGGGTTCCTCGTCCCATCCGGCCGCCGATCCGTCCTCCGACGGCAGAGAGACCAGGGCGGGGGACGCTGCAGGACCCGGTGTGGGTTGGCGTGACGGCTTCCCAGAGTCCCACACATTATCCCCCAGGGATTCTTGGTCGAACAGTCTCGGAACGGGGGGTCCTGTCACGTCCTTTTTCACTTCGAGAGCCGGCTGCCAGGGGTTATTGCTGGTGTCGTTGACGCTAAGCTGCGAGAAGGCTCCGTCAGGGACCGAAGGCACAAACGGCGCGTTCGAACCTGTGGCTTGATTGCCCAGCTGCCCCTGGCTGCCGGTAGCGGATGAGCTGAGCGACATCTTCCTCTTGAATGGGTTGGTTTCTGGCTTGGGGCTTCCGCCGCCGGGCCGAAGGACAGCCGGTACTGCGAGCGCATCCGCCCCAGGCGCCGTGTACACTTCATTCCTACCGCCGCCGCCAGGCCTGATAACAACCGGTGCTCCGTTCTCGTATTCCGCCTCTACTATTTCTAGCGCAGGATTGCCGCGGGCCCATACACTGGTCTCTTCCCCATAACCAGAAACGGGGGGTGCGCCGGGCCCCAGAGAGCTCAGCGCATCGCCGCCCTGATGGCCGTGGTGCTCGGCTACTTCATCCCGCCAAATACTTGCTGCTCCGGGGTTTGGTGATCGGTCCCGTGCCTGCGGGGGCACAGCCGGGTCGAAAGTGGCGGCGTCGGGGAGAGGCTTTCGGGCCACCATTGCGCAGGTGTAGATGGGATTCGAACTTCGTCTTGGGGGGGGGGGAGGAAACGACGCCGGGTGTCGGCCACTTCTGTGTGGTGGTTGGTAGGATCGGGAGGCAGCCGGCTAGGTGTCCGCGGAACTGGAGGGCCAAGGAATGGCGGGGTGCTTCCCGGAGACAAAGCGATGCTGAGCTAAATTCCGATCTGCCGTGGTTGCGAGTATGGGCTGAGATTCCGGTCTTGATCACCGGTTATTATTGTATATGTGAAGAGAAGGTTGTCCACGGTGGCATCATGTATGGATGTTCGGGAAGCTCTGGTAAGCTCTGGTGCGTCGTCGTCAATCGTCTGGGGCACAATTGGCGGGGAAATGCGAAGGAGGAACGTCGAAGACGGGAAAGTTTGAAGGTTAAGAAAATAGGAGCTACGGTAATGCTCAACGGTCAGGGCAGCCTATATTCTCGCATATCTTTGGGAGAAGAGCAGGAAGCATTCGTGAGCTTTGAACGAGCTTGGTTGCACGGAGTGCTGTCGCTTGTGGATGGTTGTGCCGACCCCCAACATCCGTCATAACCACAGGCTTGGCCTGCTGGGGATTCGTGCAGGGACCCTGAAAGGCGCGGATCAGCGGGGCTGGCTGCAGTGGAACCAATTGGACGATGCCAGGCCAGGGGCGGTTTCCAGAGCTTCGTCATCTCTCCCCCCACAGGCTACACAACTGAACTTTCGTTGCCACAACCCCTGTCATCAATGTTGTTCTTTCACGAAAGCTGCGCACTTGCAGCGCAATAACAATGTGTACACTAGAGCGACGCAACAATAGAGCTAGTGGTAAGATTGGTGTGTTGCGGCGAGGCCCTGTTTTGTAAGCATCTCAAACATGTTACATTTACATGCAAGCATGAGGCAAGCCATCCCTTTCCCCCCTGTCAAGGCGCAACGCTGCATGCAATTCCGCTCCAACGCCAGTATCGTAAACTACCCAATACACAAACATCTAAGTTCTGTACATTACACTGCCGCCCCCCCCCTCCATTAAATCATTACTTACTTACTATGTAACCCCGCCCTATAACCTCAATGAATTCAGCCTCCGACACGCAGGCATCTCGTACGCGTTCGCCATCTCCATCTTGTCGGGATCGGGGAAGAACCAGCCCTGTGCCGCGTCCCGCAGCTGCTGCTTGTGCTGCATCTCGCTCTCACACTTGAGCCGCAGCTGCTGCACCAGCAGGACCTCAGCCTTCTTGTCGAGCGAGTGCAGCTTGGACGGGGTGTACGACTGGACGTCATTCGGGTTGAGGTAGAACTTGACCTTGTAATTGGGCATGGTGCGTTCCATCGTGTATAGCGGCGGGTGGGGCTGGTCGAAGACCATGCTGGGCGTTGCCGGACCGACGCCCGACATGCCCGAGAAGATGGACGACAGTATGGGCCAGATGACGAGCAGGAGAATGGGGAGCAGGCCGATCATGGTGCTCCACGTGCTTGCCGGCGCCTCCTCCTGCCCGGGGTTCCGCGGCCGGGCTCTTGGCCGGTTGCCGCCGAACTGATGCACGCGGACGCCCGGCCCGCCAAAGTTGAAGACGAACTGCGGCCCGGCGTCTCCGAAACCTAAACTGGTGTCAGTCATCAGCCCCCCCCATAAACAGAAGACAAAATCACACACCTCCAAAAGGCCCACCACCACCACCGCCAAACCCACCCCCGAAGAACCGCGCAAACATCTCCTCGGGGCTGATCTCCTCCTCCCTGCCCCCTCCGCGATTCGCGAACCCCCCGGCAAACGGATTCCCCGCCCGCGCCTGCTGCTGGGCACTGGCGAACCGGCTGTCCGGATCGGTCCCGTACCGATCGAACTTGTCCCTCTTCTCCTTGTCCCCCAGCACGCTAAACGCCCTCGCGACCATCTTGAAGGCCTCGTCGGCGTTCTCGTGGCCGTTCTTGTCGGGGTGCGTCAGCAGCGACAGCTTGCGGTAGGCCTTCTTGACCTCGGCGTCGGTGCAGCTCGTGGCGAGCTCCAGGATCTCGTAGAAGGCCGTCGGGCTGCACCGCCGGATGCGCAGCACCGCCGCCTTCTGCTCCACTGTGTACTTGCGCTCCTGGTTGCCCTGGTTGTGCTCGCGCCGGCTGCGCGCGTCGGCGCCGTTCTGCGCGGCCGAGGCCCCGGAGGCCGAGGCGGCGGGCATGGTTGCCCCGGGTGGTGTGGTGGCTTGTTGGATGGATGGGGTGTCGGGCTTCGGGGGCTAGCAAGCGAAGGGCGCCAGCTTTAAAAGTTTGCGAGCAGCGGGTCGTGTGACGCAATGAATGCGTGGCGCTCGGTGTGTGTTGGTACAGTCAAGCACCAAAACAACGCGACCGCACGGTTGATGCTCGTGATGTTGGCGTCTCAACCGACGAGTGTTGACTCTGCGGCGCCAGATTCGGACGGAATCGTGGCTTTTTGACAGGCTATCGGTATCACAGCAGCCAGCAAATGGGGTCTGTCGTCTGACCCAGGTCGCCCTGAAATGCAGGCAGTTTTCGCAGCGAGGGGTTGATTCCCAGTTCGAGATTCGGCGACGTTCAGAGCCGGCAGGGGATTTAGCGATGGCAATAGCAGTCCCACGCAGCAGTGTACACAGGTAGACTTGGACTCGGCGACACTTCCTTCCCGCAAGACAGAAGCCCGTGCGTCGCTGGCGCCCTCGAGCCATCTGGTGGGGCACGCCGCAGCACACCTGCTTAGTCATCTCCATCCGCCATTCACGACGTCACCGGTCTCAAAAAAGTTGAAGCTCGGAAGAAACGAACCGACGGAAGCAACAGCCCGAGAGCTGCAACGACGGCGCAATCGATGAGCCGACAGCCACCATAACAACCCCCACCGACCCAGCCCCAGCCCAAACCAACCCAACCCAACCACCACGCCCAAAAAAATGGCGCCCACCGACGACATCGAGCCGCCGCCGCAAGGCCTCCGATCCACGCTCACAGCCTGGGGCAGTAAGCCAACCCCCTCCGTCCCGATCCTCCTCTCCCCCGAATGAAACAAACAACAAAACAACCGCACTAACACCACCCCCCTCCCCGCACATTAGCATCCTCCATCCCCCCCATGTCCCTCCTCACCCTCCTCCTCGCGCAACATCTCCGCCCACCGCAGGCGCTCCCCCTCCTGCTGGCGCCGCTGCTCGCCTTCAGCAGCTACCTCACGCTGGCGGGGTTCAAGACGGACGGGGCGGGCATGACGGCGGCGTGGAGCGGCATGTACGTGCTACTCGCGGCGCGGCGGCGGCCGGCCAGCCTGCGCAGCCGCTTCAGTCTGCGCGGCGGGGTCCGCGGGACGGCGATGGGACTGGGCGTGGCGAACACGGTTGCGGGGCTGTATGTGTATGGGACGGGGGATCGGAAGCAGGAGGAGGAGGAGAGGCGGGAGGTGAATCGATGGGGGCTTTATAAGGATTAGGGTTGTACGTTGTCGGGGTGGTGACGGGGGCCGGGGGATGGAGTGGTGATGGGACTGGGGTGCGTGGTGAAACGATATGTGCATTAGGGGTAATGGGATGGGGTGTGTGGCTCGTGTGTTATGTATGCTCCTGCGTTGACAAGGCCGATGACTATCGACTCGGGGCTCAGTTGCCAACAACAGTCCGTGGGAAAAAGAATATAGCTTCTCGAATAAAAATACCCATACGAACAAGGGTAAGGGATTCAATACAACAACCGAATGAACGCCGAGGAGACGGCTCAGCACTTGATGGTCTCCGTTCCATCCCGCCATTGTCTCTTTGTGCCCCAAACTGATAACGTGCATGCGCGAAACTGCAGATCGCCAACCCGGTGGCTACAGGTGCCGTACAGGATGCCATATTCCAGCTTTCCCGGCTCTGGTTCGATCCCTTGAGCTCCGTGCGCGGTCAACGGTGGTAAGAATGAGCCCAGTTCCCGATCCTGCGACGGGAGTGGTGTTGCAATGTGTGGAAGATCAGTGGACTTTTGCTGACCAGCGAGGATAGAATCCCCATTCATGTCAAACAAATTCCTCCAGCCCCAGAAACAAATACATGTCGGTTCCCCGAGGAAGAACGGTAATTGAGGCGAGAAATCGGAAGTGGGTGTCGCGTGTGATGTGGGAAGCCGAGCGAGGCTCACTTCAGTAACCTCTGCCTCGGCGGCGACGCGATCCTGGCGCCCGAGAGGAGCCAGACAGCAACCATGAGGAGGGCGAGCAGGACTGAGCGCAGAAAGCTGCGGGTTCGAATGGGACAGTCCGCGTCCCGGAACAAGTTCGAAATCTCGGCCAGCTCAAAATCCGTGATGTACTTGACATCACACTCTCGCACCTTGGGCTCGGCGTAGGCCTTGTACTCGCCAACGATGGTGCCCAGGTCCCAGCCGGAGAGCTTCCGGACCACGGCGACAACACAGCCGGTGCGGTGCTGTTCACGGTCAGCATTTGAAGTCGTCGCTAGACTGAAAGTGTGACCCACCTTGCCGTGGTTGCAGTGAATCAGGAGCGGATGGTTCCGCCGGTCTAGAACGATGCGGAGAATCGCCTTCATCGTCTTGATCGGAATGGCCTGCTTCTTGGTGCCCTTCATGTCGAACACGCAATGCCGGAGGCCGTTCTTTTGGATGAACTCTTCGTACCCCTGCGGAAAGTCCTTTTGCACCAATGTGCTGGGGCTGTCAGCACAAGTCTTCCTGATGGTTTTCGGAGCCGACTTACACAATGGTCTTGAGCTTCAGGGTTTCAATGAACGGGTAGTCTTCGGACTTGGGGAAGCTGCTCCGATAGACACCCGGGACGACCATGCCAAAGTTGGCTGGCCGGCCCTCCACCGGCAGGCGCTCTTCTAGCTCGTGCATTGGATAGGCATGTTGATTTGTGGTCGGGGGATGGAACGCGTCTCGGATCTCGGGACTGCTGGCACGCCGTCCGGGGTCTCCCACCGACAACGCATCCACCTCCTGCTCTCCGGTGGCGGGGTGGACCAGGGGGGACGACTCAAGGCTGGATTGGCTCCCCTGGCTTGTGACTCTCGACGTGTTCCTCTTCTCCTGCTCCTCCAATTCCATCTCGTCGTGTTTGATCGTTCGCTTCACCTGGTACTGGTGTGTTTCCTTCTCCATGCCGTCTTCGATGTAAGGCCTTGCGCTGCGCTTCGACACCACCACCTTGACTCCCACCGACATCGTAGGGTGGCGCGTTTGGTGGTGATGGGAGGGTTGCCACTCTGGACTGGCGAGAGGTATTTCGGGACCGGCCAGGGCTGCAGACGGAATTGAGTGGAGGAGGTGGTTGAGAGACGGGAGACCGGGTTGTGGTTCCGGATGGGCCGAGATGCAAGCGAGGACAAGATCGACGACCGAGACGCGGGCCCCGTATGACGTTGGTAAAGAGGGTTGGGAGTTTGGCAACGCGAAGGGGGGGACCAAAAGGCTGTCGGGACCGAGAAACAGTCCCAACGCACCTCAATTCGAGGCCGACGCGGATCTATTTTACCCTCTTCATTTTGGAAGAAGTTGAATGAACAATTGTGGAGACGGTTCTAGTTCGTCCTGGGGCGGCGGAGGAAATAGACCAGTGGGTTCCTGGCTGTGCCGGGGCAAGGCCAGCAGGGCGTGCTGTAGGTACCAGAACAACGAGAGGCCGAGTTGGCCGCGATGTTGAATGCAGTGGGGGAAGAGAAGATGGTGCGCCGCTGTCGCGTGCTTGAAAGAAACGAAAGTTGGAGAAGAAACAGGAGCGCTGAGGGGCCGCTTTTGTTGGCAAGTGGAAGGTGTGGGGGTCTTCGGCGTTTGGGTCTATTTTACGCCCGGACTGGGCCCAAGACAGTGCTAACCGTCCGGCACAAACACTGACCCTGCTGGAAATGGGAGGAACTTATGTACGTGGCCAGTTGCGCGGTGTCCATCTGGTATTCTTCCCCTTCGAGCCCTCCGCAAGACACGATCGGCGCCAAACCATGAGCTCCAAGTGTGTGGGATGGATGATCGACTTGCCACAACGCCCCGTTGAAGCGGGTTTGTTGGCCGTTGTTGCACAGTCGTAATCGGCGGGCAATGCAGGGCCTTGCAGGTGCGATCAGAGACCGCCCCAGATCCCTGTCGGCATGTACCTCGCCGGATCTGGCACAGTGTGATCCCGGCGGTGTGGTCGAGCCTCGTGTATCGAGGGCCGGATATCTTCTTGACAGACTGCTCTTCGTAGACTATATTTTGGCCAAACGATCGAGATTTACAAGTTGAATCCATCGCGAGCCTGTTGCTCACGCGAGTCGCCTCAGCTGGTACCGCAGCGTTTGTCCCCGCATCGACCGCCCCATCTCTTGGCGATGAAGTGCCGGCTGCAGTCGCGCCTGCTAGCTTCCCCGCCATCACTTCGTTTCCTCCAACCCGATGCCTCGACCGCCTCATCTTCAGGGAGGAGGCCAGCCTAGACGCTGTAGTGCGTCAGGTCTGTGGCCTGGGGAATTGTCCCGGGCCGGACGCTGCGTCTCGCGTCTCTCCACGAAGGTTGCGACGTCATCCTGTTCCAACACGGCGGTTCAACCAACATTGATTGTCGTGTAATTACATGGCGTATGATTTCAAATTGAGCCTTCCAGCACGCCATTCCCTGGTCAAGTCCAAGTATATACGCAAGCAGAAAGCAGACTCAAAAAGTCAAAGTCTGGGCATATGCACCCCAGACCGCGAACAAAGCAACATTGGCCCATAATTGTGTGGGCCGACCCACGCCAGACCAACAATCGAGGGGTTGGCGGCGAAGACAGGACAGCACCGTGGGTAGATGTGGTGCAACACTCTCCTCCTGGAAAGGAGACGCATATCTGTACCGAGGTATACCTTTTTCTGCCGAGCTCTCTTTTGTGGCCTTGATTTCTATCCAATCTCATTATGCATTGTATTCTGTCAGACTTCTGTTTCAACAATGCCCCCTTTTCGCATCTGGCCTGGTTCATTTGTCAAGATCCAAGCAACCCTAACCCTTTCTCACGATCATGTTTGGACGACATTCTCACGTCCAACTGCGTTACGAGTGCATACATAGTATTATTGGGACATTGTATCGACGATACAGAAACATGGCAAACTAGATTCCCCCACAATACAAAAACCAATCCCCCCCCCCCTTCTCCCTTTAGCCTATCCGGCCCGGCACGTACGGATGGCCGGCGCTCAGCCCGCCGTCCACGGCCCACGCCTGGCCATTGACATAGCTGCTCTCGTCGGTGCCCAGGAAGAGCGCGACGCGGGCGATCTCGTCGGCGTGGCCGGCGCGCTTGAGCGGGTTGAGCTGGCCGATCTTGCCCTGCGTGCCGCGCGCGCGCGCCATGTCGAACACGGGCGCCGTCATGCCCGTCTCGATCAGGCCCGGGCACAGCGCGTTGACCCGCACCCCCGTGCCCGCCAGCTGGAACGCCATCGTCTGCGCCATCGACACGACCGCCGCCTTGGACGCGCTGTACGGCGTGCCGCCCGCGTTGGAGCGCAGCCCCGCGACCGACGCCGTGGCGATGATGCTCCCCGAGGGCGCGGCCTTGCCGGCTGTGGTGCGCCGCATGGCGGGCGCGGCGTGCTTGGCGGCGAGGAAGACGCTGGGTGGGTGTTAATGGGGGGGGGGGTTGGGGGGGGGGTCGAGGGGTTTTGGAAAAGAAAAGGGGAATTCACCCGAGAGCGTTGACACGCATGGTTTCCATAAAGTCCTCCGAGTCGACTTCCGTAAAGGGCGCGTGGGGGCCCACGGTCCCGGCGTTGGCGAAGAAGACGTCGAGGCGGCCGTACTGCTTGAGCGCATCGTCGATGACCGCCTTCACCGCCGCTTCGTCGGCCGCGTCGAATTGGCGTGTGTGGACGTCGACCGCGGGCCACGACGCATTGATCTCGCGCTTGTGCGTCTCGAGATTGGAATCATCGTAGTCGCAGATGTACACGGCTTTGGCTCCGTTCTCGGCGAACTGGTGGGCGGAAGCCCGGCCGATGCCAAGGATGGAATTGGCGCCTGGAGGTTGCCAGTGTCAGTGTCTCGGGGCAGGTCTCGTCATTTGACGGGTGCTGACCGGTGATGATGACCACTTTCCCGGCGGCCCGGGGTCCAGCGGGCGCAACCTTGTGAATGGGCGGGATGCCGCCGCTATCCGAGGAAGGGGCGAGCTGGTTGGCGATTGCGCCGACACGGCGTTTCGCGGACTCGGACATTTTGGTTTTGGCTTCTCTGTTGGATTTACGCACAGTGTTTTCTTCACGTCTTCACAAAAAGAATGGAATCCAGGGGAGGTGCGTACCTCAAGTTAACTGACATTCGGCCGTGATGGTACGCGGGGAACTTTTAGTGGGCCGAGGTCACTCGGTCTCCCCCGAGCCTCGGCCGATTCGTAGCCTGCACCTTCCAACAACTGTCTCCAAGCAGGAACTCCATGATCCATATCCTCCTCCCAGTTGCAGCGCCTTAAATTCTTTGCCCAATGACAAGTCATCTCGAGTTGGGTCTAATTGAGCCCTAACGCTTTTTGGGCCTTGGAAAAACGGGCATGACGACGGTGAGATGTTGTGGAGGCTGGGAAGAAAGTGAAAAGGGGGGTTTCCACGGCCTGCGAAGTCATCTTCAGCCCCAAGAAGAAAGAGTGTGGACGCCCGACAAGCACTAGCCTGTCCGCAGGTTCTCCCGCGCTGCAGCCGACCACGCCTCCGAATCAGACATGTCCGGCTTTCGTCTGGTTTTGTGCAGATGCGAGACATGCGGCCCGGCCAGGCCACCGATCTCCCGGCAACCGCAACACTCCGTCAAGGCGGTCAAGACTATCGAGTGATCTTGATGACGTTCGGCCGGTTGGCCAGCTCCGAAGACCCAGTGAACCACTGGCCAACCCCAGGAGAGAGCCCAGACATGCTGCTCAAGACGAGAAGACGGCGTCGGATCGCATACAGACCTTCCAAGAATCCGACGGACATATCTGCCTGATTAGAATCGGGAAACACGAGGCTCTGTCACACCGGTGGCTATTGGCTTGGCGGCTAGCATGGCCAGGAATGCAACGCCGACCCCTTTGCCATGTGCATTGGCGCAAAGGGGTTGCTTTGGGGCTGAGCTCCGGGCTGCTTCCGCCGCCGGTGTTGACGGACCAAGACCTGCTAATAATAGCCTTGTTGATGCTCGGGCAGTTCACATCCTGCTCCTGGACAAGACGCCCGAGACAGGTACACTTGCCGGCGCCGCTCAACACCCTCGAGCTGACCGTCATGGCGCGGACCTGGACATCGCCTTGCGGTCGTAAGAGCTGATCCTTCTCGACCCGTTCTCCGGCGCGGTCCTTTGCGTTTCCGCTGACAGCCGCTCGTGCGGACACACGCATGGAATCCTGTATCGAGCCGTTATCCAGCCCCATCAGGCGTGCAGCCAGGCTTCGAGAATGTCGATCCCGGCGCCCACATGGCAGGCCACCCAACAAGAAGGATTCTGGGCCGCCTATGAGCGGGCTCCGAGGCTTTGGCAGTCGAGAGCATGCCCGGCCAAGACAAGTCGAGTCAAGATGCTACTTGAAACAATGCAATGCAGCAGATGAAGAACATCCCCACTAGAGTGAAGTCGGCGAGGCAGCTCAGTGTTTCCAAAGAGTACGATGGCCGCCCTGAAATCCCGCACTGCTCCTCCCAAGCGCAAGCACCACAAGGCCACTGCGTCAAGATACCGCCGCACAGGTACGGCGCCCTCGTCTCCCGACGGTGCCACTGCGGCCGTCAGAAGTACATACTGCTCGGGTAATCCGGGAAACCATTGGATGGGCACGTTCCGTACTCCATGGAGCTGTCCGTCGCGCAACAGCAGCAGCAGCCCGCAGGTCCCGCCGCCCGTTTGCTCCTCGGCGACGGGCCTGCGCGCACCCGATGGCGCAAACCGATGCACGGCTCTATTGGCCCGTCACACCCTGCGCCGGCTTCAACTTTGGCTGGCGATCTCGCATTCGTCGTAGTTCGTGGATTTCTGATCGGACGGTCCCCTCCTTGTACGAGACTATTCTCGGCGCGGCACGGGGACGTGCAGCGGCCGTGTCACGTCTGGTGCAATCTGCACCCTTCCTCGCATGGGACGGGGTCACTTCTTGTATGCGCCTTAGGGCAGTCCGAGGCCGGCTCCGCGCCTGCCCGCTGCGTTGGCGGGTCGGACGGCCTCGCTCGTGTCCCTGATGACGCTGTGCCGTGGTTGCGCAGCGTTACGGGGGACTGGGAGGGGACGGAGGGAGAGGGTTGGTGGAGATATGGGGAAGCCCCTGGTGAGATGCGGCAGTCGCGCGGAAAGGGGGATATATGTTCTGGCACCCGTCGCCGGCCGCTTCCGTCTCCCCCTTAACCCGTTTCCCGGATCCTCGCGTTTGCCGACTCCGCCCATTCGCTGCCTGTCGACGTCCAGTCCAAGTTCTTTCCACCGGGGTTCAAGCGCTCGGCTATCCACCGCGTCCTGGTAGTATGTCATTGGGTTTCTGCGCAGCTACCACCACATCCAGCTGCCGCAGATCAAGACGACGCGTCCGGGGACAACCAGCACCTACCGGCCATGGACAAGGCAAAGATGGGGGGCAAGGCCACCGACAGCTGCCAGTGCTACATCAACACGGCCGAAATACGCCGGGACGACGGACTGAAGGATCCCATCGAGTGTCTCCGGCGGTGCAAGGCGCAGTTCCTCGGGAGCGCGCTGGAGAACTGGGGGGGATCCTCGGGCTGGGACGATGGGTGTAGGAAAGTCAACGGCAGCGTGCCTGTCCGCGACTTTTGGGCGCTCTACTGGTGCGACTCGACCTTCTGCGGGGTGGGGATAAACCAGGCGGGAGGGCTGGGGCAAGACCGTGAGTAGCAGGATGAGGATGCGTGGTTTGGTGCCGGGCTAAGCGGTCTGTTAGCGACGGTGGATCTGATCATCAACACATGCCAAAAGTGAGGCCCCTCGAGGACATCCCAGACCGGGTTCCTGCTGACTGGTCGTTAGCATTGGGTTCAACTCGGTCCTCGATCCGGGGCCGCCGCCGCCGGGCTTTGGGTGCAACACAGAGTCGAATGCCGCAGGACTGTGTTCGGCCACCCTCTTGCAAATCCCAGCAACCCGCTCACCGCAGTCTACCGCACCACTGGTATTATCTGCCAGCACGACCCCGACGCCGGCTGCCGTGGCCTCGTCGGATCCCGAACCCGCACCCCCTGCTGCTACTGCCGACTCAGCTGCAGCAGGAACAACGACATCTGGGAGCTCCCTCTCCAGGCAAGGGAAGGCCGCGGTGGCAGTGTGCTCGGCTCTCGCGCTGATTGCTCTGGTGGCCTTCGCCCTGCTCTGTCTCCGGAGGCGGAGTCGACGCAAGTCATCCTTCCACCGCGCCCTGCGCTCACGCCTGAAGTTGCCGCAGGACACACCGGCCGCCGGATCGCCCACGCCCCTGATCTCGCCCGCAAGCTCCGCCATCAGCAGCGACCCGATCCTAACCCCCCCCTTGCGACTCCGCGACCGCAAGTTCCTGCCGTCCATCCTCCGACACGGACCGGGCAGCCGCTCTCCCTCGCCGCCGCTGACACCGCTCACCCCGGCCTACAGCCCGCACGCCAGCCACGGCAGCGCCGTCTTCCCGTCCTCTCCCATCTGCTCGCCAACGACAAACAAGCTCATCCCGCGCCACGAGCGCACCCCGCGCTCATACGCACAGGGCAGCTATAACCACAGCCACGTCCCGCCGTCGGCCTTCTTCTCCCTCCCCATCCCCGTCCCCGGCGGCGGCAGCAGCAGCAGCAGCAGCCGCGGCAGCGCCAGCACCTCCTCCACAGCCCACTCCTCCCTCCGCCACCACGAAATCCCCATCGCCATCTCCTACCTCACCCCGACGCCCACCAGCCACCACCACCTCCACCACCTCCACCAAAGCAGCAGCAGCAGCAGCACTCCCACCCCACCCGCCCCACCAACCGGCAGCTGGCCCAGCCCCTCCCGGCCCCCCCGTCCCCACGACACCCCCCTTGTGATCCCCGACCCGCTCACCCCTGCCCTTGTCGCACACCAACCACCTCCGCCGCCACCACTAAGCCCGCCGCCAACTCGGGCCCTCCCGCCGCGCCCGACTCTCCTGCCCCCCCCGTCGCCTCCTCCTCCGCGCGGGCCAGGGTCAGGGCCAGAGTCGCCTGCGCAGCCAGGGAACCGCATGCGGCCCGGTGCTGGTGCTGGTGTTGGTGCTGGTGCGAAGGCGGGACGAGAGAGGGGGGATCGGCGGGGAAGTTGGGGGAGTTGGAGCGGGGGCGGGGGCGGGGCCGGGCCGGGAAGGGGTGGTGACGGTGATGGTGATGGGGGCGGGGAGAAGAGGGCGGCGGCGGATGTTGGTCCGACGACGAGTGGGGGGCGGGCGGCGGTTGAGGGGGGTTTTTTGGCGGGGGGGAGGATTTGAGGGTTTGTTTTGGGAGACTTTGAAAATGCGGGTTGGGTCGGGGAAGGAAGGGGGGCGGGGAGAACAACAGCCGAGAAACTATAGCCCTGTAATTATTGTATGTCTTGACCATCTCGTGCCACTGCGGCAGCTGAATCGTCTTGGCTGGCTTTCATGCTTGGCGTTTGACGCTTGTGTCATCGCGATTGCCCACGGGCGGTTTGAGGAAACTGCAGGGGTGCAATTGGAAAAGCCGGTCCAGACTCCAGACACCAGATACCTTGATCACGATCTCGCTCGGGGTGCTTCATCAACGGGAACAAACCCCATATTCGTAAGCTGAAAGCTAAAACGCACATCTGAGTACCCGTTGGCTAATGTAGGGTAATTTCACTCTCCAACCCTCCTGCAGAGGGTTAGTCCCAAAATCGCCGGACAGGACAAAATAGCCGGACAGGTCTACCTCTTTTTTACCGTCTATAGTTGCTAGTAAAACACACATATCCAAAGACAACGCGTCGCCTAACTACCTATTCTTTACCGAATTTGCCCGTGTTTATATTAAAATAGTCCTTACAACCGACCTAGTCGAGCTAGGTAGCGTTCGCGCGGCAAAATAGCTATTACGTGCCTAAACGCGCTTCCTTCTTAGCTGTCGGATCTCGCGATATATCGTTAAAGAACCTAGCCTTCGCGACGCTGCAAAGCGCTTTAAGACCGGAAAATCGTAGATTAGCGTTTATTTAAGGTTATTAAAAGAGACTAGCCTTCTATCGACTTCGAACAGGTACGTTAGCCGCCCTAGATCGCTATATAACGACGAAGATAGCGTACTTAAGGTATACGCGTATTGGCTTATTAACTCTAGCTCCCTTTACGCTAGAGATCTTCTTGAAGATAGTACTAATCGACTACGGGCGCGCTACGACCTTCCTCTACCTCCTATTAGCAATAAATAGTAGAAGCGCTAGAAGGTCGACTATCTATAGTTTAAACTAACCTACTTTAAGCCTATAGAGGCAATGCGCCTCTTAGCCAAACAGTAGATACAATACCTTAATAAGTTCTACAATAAACTAGAGTTAGCTATCTAATAGTTCCAGATTACTAGTTCTAGCTACTAGAACGTAGATAAGATAGGTTACCTACTAGCGATGTTAAGCGGTAAGTTCTAGGTCTTAGCTATTAAAACGAACAAGAAGAAGTAGGTAAGTTACCTAACCCTATTACGTTACGTTAGCTAATATATATTAGCTAGAGATTCTAGACCTTTATAATAGGGAGTCGATAACCCTAATTGGCGTAGGTAGTACTATCGGCAATGCTATACCCGTATATAATATCTTTAAGCATTAGCTAACTAAGGACTAGGATATTAAGGGTCTAGATAAGGATATACGCTTTATAGTCTCTAAGACTGCCTTTAATAACGCCGAGATTATATACGATTAGATATACTACTTTAATAAGTATTCCTTTAAAGCGTACGCTAACTTCTAGCGCCTTGAAGTAAGTCTAGAGGAGTAGTTTAGCTACAATAAGCACTGTTAAAGTTAGGGGGTCTCCTTTATTAACCCTAACAAGGTATACCTAGATAATACCTAGAGGAAGAAGGTCCTTAAGGAATAGCGTGTCTATCGTATGTTAGTAATAGATAGCTTCTCTAGGTATTATAACATCGAGCTATATAAGTACTATATCTAGTTCGATATTATCTTAGTCTTCTTACCCCCTTACTCCTTATACTTTATATAGCCTATAGACGTAGGTATATTTCGCTATCTAAAGGATACTTACTAGAAGCGACTATAGCGATACGTACGTTAGGGTAGTCTAACCTTTACGCGTAGCGAGTTTGTTTAGGGGTTTTAGAGGATCTAGGCGGCTAGCTTCAAGAGGGTTAACATTATAACTAGCTTCGAAAAGACTAGTATCTTCCTACTAAACCGTATATAGGTTATTAATATAGTAGAAGAAAAGGAGGATAAGATTAGTACTATTAAACACCCTTCTATATTACCGGACGAAGAGCGATAGCAACGCGTAAAGAAGGTAGTTAAGAGGATCGAGTCGAAATATACTAACCTATTTAGCTCGCTTATACGATAGGGGTTTCGCGATATCGCCCTTACCGTTAACGAAGGTTAACTTGCCTAAGAATATCTTAACGAATTCGCTGTCGATAGGAAGGCTCGTTTAGCTAGCCTTAACGCTAAGAAGACTAAAGGTTATACTGTTAAACCGTCTAGCGATATAATAACAAGCGTTAGCGTCTAGAAGATTCGATATACGTAAGACCTTAGAGACTAAGTATATACTACCGCCCTACGTAGGCAGAGCTAGAAGGCTATATATAATATCGCCTAGAGTTTCGAATAGAAGTATAAGGCTAAGTAGGAGGTATAGAGGCGACTTCTAGAAAACAAGGCTATATCTGCTATTACTAGTAGAAAGGTTATAAAAGGCTTTAAGGAGTTCCTTGTCGAGATAGGGCAAGACAACTACATCCTACTTGACGAGCGAGACCCTCTTTAGGTACCTCCAAACAGTTAACCTATTGCCTTCCTTGATCTTAGCGATAGTAGAGTCTGAGATATCCCCTAGTCGATAAAGATGCTATTATAGGAACTTACACTACCGCCCCCTAAGGTCCCTAGTATATAACTAGGTAACGGGTTGGTTATACCTCTTGACGATAGCGATAGCAACTGCGAATCTAGCTTAGAGGATAACTTTAATAACGAATCTCCTTCGTTGTTAAAGTATTAGAAGATTATATATAGTATCTAGAAGTGGAAACGTAAAACTGGCCGCGAGAGGGTTAGATTGGAGGATACTAGCGATAGCGATGGCAACGGCAACTATAGCAACGATGCTAGAGATAGCAACGGCAATAATAATAACCTTGATAGCGATAGCAATGGCAGCGATGGTAGTAGTAGCGATAGTAGCGATGCTAGCTACGCAGGGCGCGTAGAGTAATTGTAACTTAATTTTATCGCGTTTTTAAGCTTTCTAGACCAATATTATCAACCTAGCTAACTTTTAGCAATTGACTATTTAAACTGGTCGAGTGGTGGGCGTTATATACATTAGCCGTGGACACGTTGGCTATGTAAAATGTATGGTGGAGTGTCCGGCTATTTTGTCCTGTCCGGCGATTTTGGGACCAACCCTCTGCAGGAGGGTTGGAGAGTGAAATTACCCCACATCAGCCAACGGGTAATGCTTGGGCGCTGCGTGGTCAAGACCAAGGCACAACACTGGGCTGTGTTTCGGACGGAACAGAATGGAAGGGAAACAGCTTCCAGCGGCCTGGAACGATGTGGGGCACACCCGCGCACAGGAAGCTAGGGATGTTGGTCATCGCCGCTTGGCGCATCCAACCAATCAGCGGGGGCCGAAATGCGCATCAACCCCTGCTGCTCAGGCCCTGATCCAGGTCCATGCATCAACTTCCCTACGGATTAATACTGCGGAGCCGTTAATTATGGATTCGCGATGACGGCGACGATTTGACTTCTCAGCTCCTCCAACTCACCGCGGGCCGTTCCCATTCCGCCCTCTACCTCTGAAAGAACCTCTGACACTACCAACTCGCCGCACAACCCCGCAGCAACAGGAAGAGGTGGAATGACGAGGTAGAGCGAATGCGCTGCGCTGCCAGCACCGTCCGCTGCCGCCGCGACACCGACACAGCACGCGATCAAGGGCGATGCCCCATTTGAACCCGACGAAATGGAGGCCACGACCGCTTCTTCCGCCCCCCTCGCGCGCACAACCTCGCAGCAATCCAGCGCCTCCGTCCGGAGCCACCGATCGACCGCCCGTGCCCGCAGGAGGCTGCCATCGCAACCCTCGAGCTCGGCATCCTCCATCGCCGCCTCGGACAAGTCGCTCACCTCGTTCCCCTCCTTCTCGCCCGAATCGCCCCGCGACGACCGATGCTACTTCGTTCGCGACGACGAGTCGGCAACGCTGAGCTCGCGCAACACGTCCGGCCAGAGCCCGGCCGCCTCGGAACAGGGAGGGGAACAGCCGAAGCAGGAGCAGCCAGCGTCCAGCGTCGTCCGTCATCTCATCACCGCCTCGCCCACCACCCCCGGCCGCGGCGCGCTGTTTGAGGATGCCCCGCTTGGCACCCAGACGATCCCGGGGGCGCTGCACCACGCCGACGACGGCCACATCGAGCGCCTGATCGCCCGCCACGGCGCCGTCAATCTGGTCCGCCAAATCGCCGAGGACTTGGCCCAGCGGGATGTCCAGGTCGCGAACCTGCGCCGTCGTGCTGACGAGCGCGAGCGCGCGCTGCGCAAAATCGCGCTGGAATGCGGCATCTCCAACCTGGATCTGGAGACGCGGCTGCGCGCCATCGAGCACGAGGCGCGGGCCAGCCGGGCGGCGATGCGGCCGGGCGAGCGCCTCTCGGATCTCATGACGGACGCAATGGCTGACGACATGAAACGCCCCTACCTGAGCGGCGCCTTCGACGACGCGACCATCCGGGCAAACTCGGTACCGCTGCCCGCCTCAGATACCGAGACGACGAAAGGCTCAGGACGAGGGTGGAAGGACTACCTATGGGGGAGCGGCACGGTGAGGAAGTCAAGCCGCGCGAACAGTCTGCTGAAGGAGGTCAGCAACGCACCCACTGCCGCTGTCAGAGCTGCCCCGCCGACAGAGCGACGGCCGCCGCTCCAAGACGACCTGTTCAACCCGCCCGAGGAGGGCGTGACCCGGAGTTCAAGCCGGGCATCCAGTATCCACCAGAACAATGCATCTCGGAAACCATCCTTGGCCAGCATGGCGCTGCGCCTAGTTGCAGGGGCTCCGGCGGCGGGGCGCGACGACTCTCGCGGCCGCGCAGCCAGCGCGCAGGGGGGTTCTCTACGGACGCCGTCCACCCAGAGGGCGAATGCCAGCAGCTCGCGTGCAGTGTCAGCCCAGGACGGGCCCAAGGCCTTGATGGCAATGCGCCGAGGCCCTGTGGCTCGGCCCCTCGATGTGCCACGATCACAGCCGCCGGAGCGTTGGGACACGATGGTCGCCACCCCGGCCGGTGACCCAGTCACGCGGCACCAGAGCTACGGCCCCGTGGAGATGGACAGTATCGTTCCGCCCGAGACACAGCCGCCCACCCTGACGCATATCTACAACAACCACACGGGTGCCGATTTCCTTACCGACCGCTTCGGCTTCATCTACGACCAGCGTCGGAAGAAGCGCCAGCGGGAAGCCGCCCAGATGGCCCGCCATGCCAGGAAGGGCAGCCTCACCGAGATGATCTCGAATGGCCGGGGCGGCATCTCTCCGGTGCTGCCGGAGGACAGCGCGAGCGGGAAGGACGTTGGCGACGGGCGGCCCGGCACGCCATCGTCCGAGGAGCT
The DNA here is from genome assembly GCA_033297235.1 of Trichocladium antarcticum. Classification (NCBI taxonomy): domain Eukaryota; kingdom Fungi; phylum Ascomycota; class Sordariomycetes; order Sordariales; family Chaetomiaceae; genus Trichocladium; species Trichocladium antarcticum. The sequence goes on from MU853413.1 coordinate 398,375, forward strand.
CCGCGAGGACGCCAAACCAAAGAGGTGGCAGGACTACCTGAAGATCGCGACCTTCCCCACGGAGCTGCTGTCCCACACGCCCCTGATCAGCGCCCAGGGCTTCGAGGTGATGGAGGCTGCCGAGACGCCCAAATCACCGGGCCACGCACCCAACATCACGTCTGAAGAGAGGGGCTTCCTGCCGTCCGCCACGACCACGGCCGCGATCACGCCCACGGATAATGAGACGCCGCCTTCGGAGAGCGAGCAGCCGTCGGCGACGCTCGCGAAGGAGGACGCCGAGCCGGTGAGGCTGCTCCTCGAGAACCTCAACCAGCTGCACGACACGCTGCAGCGGGAAAAGACGGTGCGGTGGAACGACTTTCTCCGAAAGGTCAGGGCAGAGCGGAGGCGAGACGGACAGGCGGCTGCAGCGGCGGACTCGCGCTCCCAGCGCGCCACCGCCGTGATGCCCGAGACCCGGCTCGGCGACGGCGAGCTGATCGGCGTGGCCAGTCTGGGCGTCCAGGGCAAGGTCGGGCGCGCCAAAGCCACCGAGTTCCGCGCGCTCGTCCTCGGCGGCATCCCCGTCGCCTACCGCGCCAAGATCTGGTCCGAGTGCTGCGGCGCCAAAGCGCTGCGCATCCCCGGCTACTACGAGGACCTCGCCAGCCGGCCGCCCGACCAGACCGACGACGACGCCCAGATCACGCAGCAGATCCAGGCCGACATCACGCGCACCCTCACCGACAACATCTTCTTCCGCAGGGGCCCCGGCGTGGCCAAGCTCCACCAGGTCCTCCTCGCCTACGCGCGCCGCAACCCCGACGTCGGCTACTGCCAGGGCATGAACCTGGTGGTCGCCAACCTCCTCCTGCTCACGCCCTCGGCCGAAGACGCCTTCTGGATCCTCGTCGCCATCGTCGAGTCCATCCTGCCCCCCAACTACTTCGACCACTCGCTCCGCGCCTCCCGCGCCGACCAGCAGGTCCTCCGCCAGTACGTCGCCGACGTCCTGCCGCGCCTCTCGGCCCACTTTGACGCGCTGGCCATCGACCTCGAGACCATGACGTTCCAGTGGTTCCTCTCCCTCTTCACCGACTGCCTGTCCGCCGAGGCCCTGTTCCGCGTCTGGGACGTCGTGCTGTGCACCCCGCTCGACGGCGGCGCCGGCGCCGTCTTCCTCTTCCAGGTCGCCCTCGCCCTGCTCAAGCTCAACGAGGCCTTCTTGCTGCGCTGCGCCTCCCCGGCCGAGGTCTACACCTACATCAACCATGGCATGACCAACCATGCCATCAGCATCGATGGCCTGGTCCAGGCCAGCGACGCCCTGCGCCGCTTGGTTCGCAGGGATGAGGTCGAGGCCCGTCGCGCGAGGGCCATGCGCACCGAGGAGCGGATGGCGGCTGTGCCGACGGCGGCGGCGGCGGCGAAAGGGGGGGGTGTGGGTGGTGGTGGTGGTGGCGGTGGGTTGGGAAGGGAGGGGGACGGGGGGGACGCGAGTTCTACATCGCCGCCGTTGCCATCGGCTGATGTCGCGGCGGCGGCGGTCGAGGGCGGTGAGTGAGGTGGCGCCATCTTGTAGCGGGTCGGCACGGCACACAGTCACTTGGAAGCGCGATCGAGTTGGCTGGTCTATGGGGAGGATGTGTTGTGTGGACTCGGACTCGGACGGGCCCGGTCCGCTGCCACGGCTTTGACTTTCCCTTTGTTCTTTTTTGGCTACACAGCATCTGGGGAATTTGCTGTGCGTTGCTTTTGTATCCAGGATTGCTTGGGAGGCGCACGGCCGAGGCCTGGTCGGTATTGGCATGGCCCGTTTTAGACTGGGCAAAGTCTTACGATAGATACCCGACAAGTTTCCCGGGGGAAGGTATGCGGGGGCGTTGACAAGGGGTCGGCGGTCGGTCACCGTCAGGCAAGGGTAGAGACTAGACATTGCGAAGCACACTCTTCCGACAACCTCTCACTGCATCGTCGGTGTTGTTTGTATCAGGGTGAGGCCGGGGCTGTTCGCGATGCTTTGCGCCGGCCGTGGACGGTATTACCACCCTTACCAGTCTTCCTTGAAGCCCATCCCCTGTCCCTAACGTCCCGAATCCAGGTCTGCAGGCTAGTAGTTGCACACAGCGCAGACTGAACACCCCCCCGGGTTCCCGTCACGTATACATCCACTCGTTCATTCCCCATCAATAATCCGTTATTCCAAACGAGCTGCCCCTTCGTTCCCACCCAACAACCCATCATCATCATCTACATCCCCCCCAGTGCCACAACCCACCAAGGAATGACCCCTGCGAGACAGTCCAGTCGGGCTTGCAGCGCCGTGATAAGCGCCGCCGGGCAGATACATATGTTTGCGCAATCCCATTCTCGACAGCCGGCGGCCGGCCTGGTTGCGTCGCAGAGCACCATGCAGACGAACCACGCAACGCAATCTCCGAAAGCCTGTTTCCAGTGCCCCGGCCTGTAAAAAGTCCTCCTCCTCCCTGTACTCCGTCATGTTGTGTACATACATACATACGTCTACGGATACAAACCCGCCCATCGACGGACCTCCCGTCCCCCCCCCCCCCCCCCCCACCCTCCCTCCCTCCACAGCTGATAAACAAGCCGACAATTTCGCGCTTTCACGGCCGAAACGAGGTGAGCCAGGAGCCGCATGCGCAGACATGGAAAAATAAAATCAAAAGAAAGACCGGGCCAATTGACGGTGTTGGCGACGGGGGGGGGGGCCGTCATGGCCGGAGTTGCAAGTTCCAACGATCCCCGCCGATGCGCAGGAGTGGAGAATGGGCGGCGGCCGAGGTTGTTACAGTCGCAAGCAGGGCAGGCTGCGATGCTGATCGATCCGATGGTGGTGGGCCAGTACAGTACCTACCCCGTACTCGAGGGAGGGTTAGGAGGTCGAGGATGCGACGCGACGAGGATTTTGGCAAGCATGTGAAAGCCTGAGTGGAGGCGGGGGGTGACGCATGCATCAGGGTCTTCTCGTGGTGGAGACTGCCCCCAGGCTGGCCGCTACGCAACGGCCTCGTCTAATATAGTCCGACGCTACGGACCCCCTTCTTTTACACACTATTTCACGCGCTAGCACAACGTAGCCTGTATGACCACCCCTAACTCCACACAAAGACAGCAGTAACGTCGCGGACAAACCGCAAAGACTTCTCCCTATATACGTGGTATCAAGTAACATCCAAACCCAACCAAAAAAACAAACCCCGTAATAATTAAACATGCATCCCAACAACGGCACAGATCGTGTCCCACTCCCAGAGCCGGCTCATCAAATCATCACCGCCGGGTGGAGCCGAGACGAGCCATGCACCGGATACAGCCCCTAGATGAAGAAGGTGTGGATGATTCTCTTCCACGACGGCATAGCCGCCAGCTCGGCGCGGTATACGTTGATGGCGTCCCAGTCCAGCTCGCGGCGGCCAGTGTCGACATCGATCTGGTCCGTGCGCAACCGGCCGGTGCGCTTCCACAGGAAGCCGCCGACCCAGAAGGCAATGACGACGGGGAGGGCAAGGTAAGACTTGAAGAAGCCCTCGACATCGTTGAATCCACCACCGACGGGGCAGATGGCGACGAAAAGCTAGAGACTGGTTAGTACGCGCTGCGGGCAGGGGAGAGATGGGTCCGACGACGTACCTGGGCAACAAGACACATGATGTTGAGGAAAAGGCCGATGTAGGAGCCATACACGCCGCCGACGGCCTTGAACGGGATCTCGTCGAGGGTGTGGCCCTGGCGGAGCCAGGCCTTGCGGAACCGGATGTGGGCCAGGCAGATCGAGCCCCAGGTGAAGAGGGCGGCAAGACCGGACAGGGCGAGGAGCCAGTCAAACACCACCGGGCCGGCGGTCGCGAGGTTGACGTAGGCGAGGGGGCCAAAGGCGCAGATGGCGACGACGGACCAGAGCGGGCGGCCGGAGCGGTCGATGTAGCTGAAGATCTTGGGAGCATAGCCCTGCTGGGCGAGGGCGGTGAGAGTGCGCGAGCCGCCGTAGACGGCCGAGACGCCGATGGACAAGACCGAGACCAGGATGACGACGTTCATGAACGAGTCGTAGCCGTGCAGGTTGGCGTACTTGCCCACCAGGACGAAGGGCGAGGCATTGACGTTGACGTAGGGGTTGGAGCCGCCCAGCAGGTTGTCATCGTTCCACGGGATGAGAAGACCGACGAAGAAGAGGCCCAGGACGTAGAAGAGGGTGATACGCCAGAAGACCTGCTTGATGGCGCCGGGCAGCGACTTGAGCGGGTTCGCCGCCTCGGCGGCAGCGAGGCCGACGAGCTCCGTCCCCGAGAAGGAGAAGGCGGCAGTGACGAAGACGCTGCAGAAGCCGCGGAAACCGTTGGCGAAGGCGCCGGGGTCGTACCAGAGCTTGGCGCCCGTGTAATGGTCGTATCTGCTGCCCTTGGGGCCGCCGCCAAGAACCAAGACAAAGGCGGTGATCATGAAGACGATGATCGCTCCGAGCTTGAGGCACGAGGACCAAAACTCCTCTTCGGCGTAGCCGAGAGCGCCAAAGATGTTGATAATGATGATGGCCAAGAGGAAGACGCTGATCCAGATGGCTGGGAATCATGTTAGCGCCGCTTTCACCAGGAGCTCGTTGCACTCACCGACGTTGATGTCGTCTCGCCAATATCCTATCGTGAAACTGCAGACGGTGAGTTCGAGGGGCAAGACGACGGCCCATTGCATGACGTAGTTCCAGCCCATGGCGAAGCCCCACGAGGGGTCGATGAAGCGTGTCGAGTAGGTGTAGAAGCCGCCCGAGACCGGGAACATGACGGCGAGCTCGCCGAGAGCGTAGACAGTGTTGAACATCATGACACCGACGATGAGGAAGTCGATGAGCAGGGAGCCGGGGCCGCCGGCCGCGAGGGCCTTGCCGGAGCCGACGAAGAAACCAGCGCCAATAGAGCCGCCAATCGAGATCATCTGCATATGGCGAGACTTCAGGGTGCGGTCGAGCGACTCGATGCCGGCGCTGCCGCTGACACGCTTCTGGAAGGAGCGCGCCGTGAGGCCATTTCGTGTCATCCAGGTCTCCTGGGCGGGTTCTGGGGCGACCGCATAGACGGGGGGAGACTCATGGTCGGGTGTGGCATAGGCCTCATGGGCCTTCTCGGTGCCTTTCTCTTCTGAAGACATGGTGATGAAGTGTGGCCGCGATGCGGAAAGCAGTGGAGAGGGGTTGGGGGGAGAGAGAGGGCGAGGGCGGGAAGGGAGCTTAATACATGAGAGCAGCTGGCCGTTGGGGGGGGGCGTTGCACTCGAAATCGCGCCGCAAGGGCCGTATCGTTACCTACGGCGTGGTGGTTGGACGATGGCACTCCCAGGGTCTAATCGGGTGGGGACGTCAGGAGAGCAGAGTCCGATCCAGCAAGACGGGATCCAGCAGGACGGGGCAGACGGGGCAGGCGAGGTCTGGTCGGTGCCATTGGCCACGGGATCCTGGCCTGTCAAGCCGGCGTCCCAGAAAACGGCTAGAAGCTGCACCGAAGGGGGTTCGGTGAAGGTCGGTGGCCACCATCTCGAAGAAGAAGGAGCCAAGCAAGCAGGCCCCCGGCCGGAGGCAAGCCCGTGAAGACGGGGTGGCACATGGGGCTGGGACAGGGGGCCGGACGGGGTCGCGGCGCTCGCCGTGGGTTGCGCGTCAGGTCACCCGAAGCAGTGGGAAGGAGAACGGGGCGATGATCGCCGTCGTGCAGGGAGCCGGCAGCGGAGGACCAATGGCAATTCGGCCGGGCGCTGCCTCGGAGATTCCATTTGTCAACAGGCGAGCGGACGCTGGGAAGAGGTGCCAAGCAACGCGACAGATCTGTCCCCCGCAATCGGCCATTGGCTGGCTGGCTTCGCGGGCGACTGGGCCACGGCGCCACCGATGCTTGATCTTTGGCCCGGCATGCAGGCGGCCAATGGCGCGCATCCTCCGCTGTGGCAGTGACGTAGTGCCACGATCTTGATATTGCAGGACAGTGAGACGGCGGCGAGCGCCCGGGAATCTGCTGTGCGGCCCCAAACGTGGCTCGAGATTGCGAGGATTGATACCGACGGCGTTGGACGTTGGAGGGGCGACTTACTTGCTGCTCGTCGGAGGCGCAGGCCAAGTCGGCGATAGCCCCTGTGCGGCAGCCAAGTGCGTCAGCCAAGTGCGTATCGCAGTGGCGTTTCCATCGTCCCAGCGGCCTGTGTTGCCGACTGCGGAGAATGCACCGAAAGGACGGAGCGGCAGGCCACTGTGGCCCGGTCTAGGCTGCCTGTCATTTGTCGGCCGACCGGCAGCCAAGCACTACCCCTCTTGGCAGCCCTCCCCAGCTTCCGCTCCTGGCAAAGGCCGCCCCACCCGCCTGACCGTTGGCCTGGGGCGGCGGTTTGGCCAGCCCCCGGAGCGCCAAGATTGCGGAGGGATTTGAAGCTTATCAGCATTCGGCAACGCTGCCGCAGCTTGTTGGTGGTTCTCAATCTCAGGTGCTCCGGCGGGCTCCGCACTTGGCGCTCCCATGCGTGATGGGGACGACTCGGACGGTATCGGGACATGGAGGAGGGCCCTTATCGCACGCGAGTGTAATCTTCCCAACGTTCCATCTCGCCATCGGATGTGCTCCGTGGGCATGGAGATTGAGAAGCCGAGTCATGGCAATCGCAGCTGCGTAGTGACCCAAGGTGGGGGGTTGTCCACAGTGGTAGAGAAAACATAGCACGGGTAGGTACATACATAGCTCTTGGGAGTTGTCATCTCAACATCAACTGCACTCTTGGACCGATGGCGCCTCAATAGGCATACAGCTCACGCCATGTGCTCGGGCTTTCCGACAGGCCCAAGCGACGAATGCGGCGCACAATGCATTGAGCATTCACATGCGGTCCCGTGTTTTCGTTTTGAAGGTTGCGGGCATCGAAAAGACGCTGGGGTTGAGAGGACCGGGGGGCGGTGATGATTGGGCCGGGTTCCATGTCCGGAAAGGGCTAGGTTCTGGCTGGGAATGACTGAGCACTAGAGACAAGAGTATCGCGCTTGCCCTACCGCGAAACACATCAGCAGATGCACACGCGACACCAGACCATCCATGCCCAACATGTGTTGTATGAATCCCAAGACGCGCCAGGCACACCGAATCCATTTTCAACTTGGTTCATAGTTGCTAGGTAGGTATCGGTTAGTGTGCGACAGTGCAGCCGCGGCTTCCCTGTCTGCTGTGCAACAACAAGTAATTGAGCCGCGGTACTCCTTCCCGTTCATCGAAGAAATTAAGAATAATCGCTTAAGACAGGCGCCACGGGGGCCTGCCAATTCATGCATTGCACCGGCCGTGCAAATACGACCCAACCATCCCAACCGGGGTCCGATATGCCAGATGCTTAGCCGTCCCGTCCGCAAAGTTGAAAAAGGAAGGAGGCCAGCGGCCCAGGTCTGGGCGGCATATCCTCGATGTGACTCGCCAGGGATTTTGGGAATGGGACTTTCGTGTTGCGCGTATCACTGGGCTTTCCTTGCTGCCTGCCCGCCTACCACGAACGATGGAAAGGGGGGGAGGGATGCCAAGAAGGGGAGCTAGCACAATTGCCTTGCCTCACGCGGTCACGCCTGCAGCTTCCTGAACTTCTAGAGTTCCAGGTTTGTCCGTCTACGGCGGCGAGACAGATTGCCACTTCTTCCCAAGCGCTCGCGCTTCATCCCCGCAAACGACGGTTGTGGCCCCAGGACCCCCACACACACTCGACCCATGCCAAGATGGCCGTTGGCAGGTATGTACATATGTACCTCGGCCTGTCCCTCTTTGCCCGAAACGGACCCCGGCATATTATAGATGATCTAAGACCTAACCACCAACCACCGCCCCACCCGCTGCCGGGACCCTACCCGCGAAAGTCCCGAGCAGTCCGTCCGACACGACATGGCCGGCCAGTCGAGTCGGACTGTCGGTCACTGTGCCAAAGCCCTCGTTTCTTTAGCTGAGTTTAGCCGGTCTCGGCGAGTACTCCGATCTCAACCCCGTCTCGTGTGTGCTTGGCGTTGCTCTGATATATGCATCGTATCCGAGATCGGGACAGTCATATTTTATATTGCGCTATCAAAGGGCCGTGAGACAGCTTTGCTGTGTTGCTGCGACAGCCGCCAGAAGGATTGCTTACCAGACAGCGCATGTGCCTTTGATTTGGGGCCACTCGGATCGACGGAAGTTGGAGAGTATGTACACTCACGGACAGGGTAAGCCAAGCGCGAAGTGTGTCTGCAACACCCCTGGCGATCCTCAAGTCGGGGCCGACCGCAGAGCGATGGAAACATGCCGCATGGCCAGCCGCCCAAGGACGATCGTCGATCCAAATTGACAAACACAGACGTACCGCACCCATGCGCCGGTCCGCATTCCGTGGGACTTCCATGCAGCCTCGGATACGGCCGGGCTGTGGTGAGATGATGCACTGGGAAGAAGGGGGAGTCCCTCTGGGTGGGAAGGGAGGGACGGGAGGGTGGTGAACTGCCGAAGCCCAGTGACGTCCATGAGGGAGGGGGTGGTGTCAGGAGCTATACAGGCAGATCATATCATGTACCTCATGCATCCCGAGGGCCTGCGCCTGCAATCCATTTCGTCTTCTTCCTACTCTCCCGTCCAAAATCAAAACCGGAGTCATTATGTCCTTCCCAAGGCCTCCAGAGCAACTCTTGCACTTCATGGCACTTCGTCGTCGCCCGCATCACACGCCCTAACCGTGTGGACTTTTCGAAACTTGATCATGACCAGTACTACGAGCCGAGTTGAGGCTCACACGTGAATGACAACACCATCACGACCTCCAACCACCAGATCGCAGATACAGAACCTCGACAACGTCATCACTTGGCTGCGCTGCCGGGAGGAGTCACATCTTGCCGGACAACTGAATTTAAACCGTGCCGGCAGTTGGGACTTGGACTAGCTGGCCGCCTCCCAGCGACGTCCAACCACGTCAACCATGCAACCCACCTAGGCAGAGGAGGACGCCAGAGACGCTCTCCAAGCAGGCCACGGATGATGATGGACCATGCTAACATGAGATACATGCCTTACCTTGCGTCTCGATTTCACTCTCCTCTCGCATCGATCCCATCTCGGAGCAGTCTAGTCACCCCGTTACGGAAAGAGGTCATCATGACCGGCAAGAGTTGGAGTTTACAGAACAATCAACAACATGTCCGACGGCCATGGATGATGGCTTATCGCAACTACATAAGGTCAGGCCCGGCGGCTCACACCATCCAGCGCCCCCAGCTACGATGAATGCACACATTCATACATCTTCCGTAGTATAGTGGTCAGTATGTGAGCTTGTCATCAAGTTAGACATCGCTCGAGACCCGGGTTCAATTCCCGGCGGGAGAGATCAAACACTGGGGGTTTCATTTTTGGGTGCGGGGGCTTCGTTTTGCCCCTGGATGCCCCCTCCAGGCATTGGGAGCATATCGGCACTTGGCCCGCCGGCCCGCAGGTTTCGCGGGGTTGCGGGGGGATCAAGGAATAGGACTCCCTTCGCTGGAGTCAGCTGCGCCATCCTCTCCAGGGAGACCCCGACGGCTGTACAAGAACACGACTCACATGAGTGCGATGTTGCGAACTCGCATGTCAGGTGGCCGGGGCGCAACCACCCGTTCAAGCGGTGTGTATATGTGTGGTTGATTTTCTTGTCGTCCCCACAGGCTCACACATGGTGTTTTCGTGCTAGGTTCTGGCCATGCATTATGTTCGACTGATCCAAAATTCCAAATCCAAGTATCAACAGGGTACTCCCAATAACAAACGGCCTTTTGACGCCGACCAAACGAGAAAAAACACCATGCCAGCCCCCCCCCCACCAACACCATGACATTAACCCCCGTCTCCCCCGCCAGAGCCGGCCCCCCCCACCTTTACTCATAGTCATCATCCTCCTCATCATCACAAAACTGCACATGCTGCGCACACAACAGCCAGTCGGCCCCGGCCGTCTGCCGCCACGTGCTGCTCGCCGTGGCCCCAATCTCCTTCTGGCCCCCCTTGCTCTTCCGGCTCAGCTTGTACAGACTCATCCTATACACCAGCGCGACGGCCATCAGGCCGACCTCGACCACCAGCGGCTCGCCATGGAACCGGAAGCCCGTGTACCTCTGGCCGCGCTCCAGCACGTCCTGGACCTTGGGGTCCGTGTCGCCCGACAGCGGCTGCGACGACGCGCGCGGGCACAGCAGCGGGTTGATCATGACGGCGTCGTGGGCGAGGTACTCGCGCGCCGTGTCCGGGTCGTCGACGAGGGCGCGCCACAGCAGCGTCTCCATCTCGCGCGCGGCCGCGTGGTTGCGCTTCGAGATGGTGTCGAGCCGCTCGTTGGACCCCATCGTCGTCGACGGCGACACGTGCGGGCCGGAGCCGGGCGGCTTCTGCTTCTGCTTCTGCGTCTGCGCCGACGGTTCGTTGGTGAGGCCGAGGGCGGTGGGCATTTTGGTCGCGGGATGGTTTTTTCTTTTGCTTTTTTTGTTGTAAAGAGGTTGGATGGTTGGTTTTTGGGAGGTGGCGGGTTGCACGGCAGCTGTTATCGCCAGCAGTTGTTGTGATGGATGCGGATGTTGCGTGTAGGTAGGTAGGGCTGGTAATAGTTGAGTGCAGACAGTAATCGCTGATCAGATCGATGAGAGGAAGGGGGCAAACGGACCCTGGCATTAAAATGCACTCCCCAAAATGGCCATGACGACAGCATCTTGTGTCGGACCACCCGCATAAGCCAAAACCAGGAAAACCGACACCGGCAAGCAAGTCGGACGTGCATGTCGTAGATTGACGTCACAGGCCGCGGCCCCGAATGCCGGCCGCCACCACTCCCGGCCCTCCAAGTCGGGATCGCCCTGCACACAGCCAGCTTTTCCATGGAAGATTGCTTTGAGGTCAACGGGCAGGAAAGTCTATCTGGTCTCGTGTCCTAGAGCATGAAACACCAAACGAGTCTATCCTTTAAACACCACTGCCAAGACTTGGTGAATTCGTCTCCAGCGCTCCCGCGTCAAGCAGCTCGGTGACCTCAGGGAGGAACTCCATCTCTACAAATTCTTCTCAACCCCCGCCGGGTATCGCTGTTGCGCTCTACCCCGGCGCTACTAACATGCTCCATACAAAAGACCGCATAGATGGCGAACTGGGTTCGCGCCCATTCCAGGGGAGTGCACCCGGCCAACTCCCAGTCGCGGACGACAATCCGGCCCCCATTGCCAATGATCGTATAAATCCCCTCCCAGACTCCATCCCAAACTCCAGTAAACTCATGTTTCATCCCGCCATAAGGTTGTCCATTGCACACACAAACAAGCAAACATCATTACCGCCTGCCAAGCCTTGTCCTAGCCCTGAGACTGTCCCGTCTCCGTTGCATCCCCCACCCTCCCACAGTTCTGGCTCGCCCGCCTCAGATTCATCATCATCTTCTCCAGCAGCGCCGCATTATCCCGCCCATCAGCTCCCGCTTCCGCTGGCGAGACGGATTGGGTCTGAGCATCGGCAGCCCAACCCTGGCTGTCGGAAAGCTGCTGCTGCTGCTGCTGCGTCGGGTTTTGTGACGGTCCCCCAAGCCCCGACTGAGAGGGACTGGCCCCCCCGTCGCCCTGCTGTTTCCAATGCACCTGCTGCGGCGGGGTTGGATGTGGTGTTTGTGTAGTTGGCGCTGCTGCTCGGCCGTCCGCACGGGGTTGGGTGGCGGTCGTCGCAAATTGAGCCTGTGGTGGATGAGAAGCTCCTTGTGGCGTTCGACTCAGCAGAGACTGCTTCCTGCTGGGTGGTGCTGCTATCTGTCTCACATACGGAGGTAATGGGATCGGGCTGTGGCTCTGTTTCGCGAACGTTGGTTTTGCGGGCGCCTGCGTCATTGGCTGTGGCTGAAGCGCTGCCGCTGGCATTTGCGCGGCCGGCCATGCATGGGAATTAGGCGGGCTTGCGGTATCCTGTGGCCAAGCCCCATACTGCGGTCGGATGGCCGGGTGCAGGGGCGCTGGCGGCGGCTGGCTGTACGAGCCTGGTGCAGTCGTGGCGGGATGTCCTTGGTCATGGTACTGAGGTGCCTGAGATGTAGCCGCTATCCGATGTGGGGATGAAGATTGCGGCGGTCGAGGAAGAATATTAGTGTACGAAGACCAGGACTGTGTGCCTGGCCCAGAAGAGCTGGTCATGCGTGACTGCAAAGGCTGTAGTAGCGTGGGGGGCAGCTGCTTGATCGGGCCCTTGCCACCCCCCGACAGAGCTTTCTGGGCCTTGAGCAGGAACTCGCGGAGGTTGCCTTCATAGCCGTTGGTAAATCCGCCCCACGGCCCATAGGGAGTCCGGTATCTCGACGAGTCTCTGTTGTCGTGTCAGTCCTGCACCATTCACGCCGGAGCCCTGTCCAGCCTCACACGGGAGTCTTACCTGTTGTGGTGGACCTGGAAAAAGCTGTACTTTTGGTATGCGCTAACGTGTGGCTGCCCCTCTGTTACTGCTTGTGGATTGCCGGCACTCGAAGACCTCAGTTCTGCCGATGTCATAGGCGTTTGCGCCATAGCAGATACACCCGTCGATGAAGACCAGGCTCTTGCTTGAGGCTGAGAAGATTGCCCTGGTTTCATGTGAGCAGGGGGCCAGGTTAAGCCGGGAAGCTGCGGGAATCCATTACTACCTCCGACGGGCGCGAAACGATCCGACGAATACTGTGCTGATGATCCCTTCCGTTGAGCATCCATGCCAGGGGGTTGATAATGCTTGACTTGTGGGAGTGGCCGCTGCTGCGGCGCGCTCTGCGGCGTATCCTGCATCTGCGGGTATACATGTTGCTGGAATACCGGCTGCTGCGGAGGCGGCCGTGGATGAGACTGGGCTTGTGCATGGACGGCAGTGGGTGAAGAGTGGCTGACCGCGAACGTGTGCGACAAGAACGGGCCGGTGTGAGGACTGGCAGGCGCAGCAGGATTCCGTGGTTTGTAAATGTATGGCCTCTCCTGCCTGGGACCGGTGGCTGGCATTGCAGACATGGTCCCTGACAGCATCGCAAGGACGGATGCACCAGCCGGATATCCTCCAAAAAGGGGAGGCTGAGGCAGCAGCGGCGCCCGGGCCACAGGGGGGGGCTTCGGTATGGTATCCAGGAAGTTGCCCCTGGGGTTGTGCTGTGGTCTCGATGGGTCCTCGGTGTACTGAGCCCTGGCCTCTGTAGATGTCTTGCCAAGGTAGTGCCAGATCTGGTTCTCTTTAGAGAAGTCGATCTTTGCCTGCCCACCGTTCTTCGGGTCGCCGGCGTGGAACTCAGCCCACACAAATCCAGGCGCAAACTCGTCGTCTTTCCTGGGGGATTCATCCACGGCCCGTTTGGCATTGATCTCCTGCTGTGCCTTCCTACATGTCGGCATTGGGATGGCATTCGCCGATGCTTTGGGGAGCCGGAGGTCTGCCGGGTCAGGCAGGCGGAGCCACTTCCATTCGACCTCGACCCGATCCCTGCTAATCGTTAGTCCGAGTTTGCTATGCCTGCTCTGTTCGACATACCCGTTGGGAATGATGTCGAGCAGCAGTGTCTCCTCGTCGGGGCGGTTCTCCACCACCACACCCGCGAATATCTCTCCGCGATAATACTGCAGCTGGCAGATGTCGTTCTTCTTGAGAGCCTTTGCGGCCTCGCGAATCGTAGTGGTGTTCTCGAGCGCATCGCCGTCCGCCTTCCTGTCTCTTTTCGTCCGATGGAAACGGCAGCTGAACTCGAAAGCTTGCTCCTTGTATTCCGTCCCATCCTCCCCGAAAACCGGCACTTCTCCTTCCTCCACAAACACGCCAGCCGCAGCAGCGCACGTCGCGTGGTACGCCCTCGGGCACTTCTTTTGAGAGCACTGGAAGCAGGCACCCTTCTTGGAGCGGCAGTACAAGCACTTGAGCTCCAGGCGTGCCTTGTCGATGCTGGCCAGGTTCGCAATGATCTCCGTGCCATCTACCGTCTCAATATATGTCTCTGGAAGATACAGCGCGCACATGCGGTGAGCCTTGCGGCCGTCGTCTGTGGACATGATCTCGGCCCCTTGGATATCATTGGGACAGAGGCAGCACGGCGGCTCGACATATGCTTTGAGACGGAGGCGCTTCGTCTTGGCCCGCGGCTCTTTGTCGTTGGGGCCCCGCTTGCGTTTCCGGCCGGGAGCCTTGGCTCGGACTGCGTGACTTGAAGGAGGGCTTAGAAGGCCTATGCCGTCCCCGTCCTCATCCTCATCCTCCTCGTCTTCTGTGTCGTCGTACTCTGGGGTCTCCTCACCGCGGAGTCTACGCTCGATTTCGTAAACGTCCACCCAAACGCTGTCCTGGGCCTGGGCACACTGGCACTTCTTGGCAATCCTGCCCATGGGAAGCCAGCTGTCCAGGGCAAAGTTGACTGCCTCGGCGCAGTTGTACCCCAGGTTGTAGCCTGAGTGGTAGCCGTATGGGTAGGTGACGACAAACTCGCCGGGGTATGAGACGACTTTGTTGACGGTGATGTTGTAGTGCTGCTTGAGATGTGACGGCGAGATCAGAAACGACTTGTGCCTGAGGAACTGGTCGCACGCTTTCGCATCAGTCGGCCATATGTTCTTCATGGCCGCCTCGAATCGCCGGGCGTCGGCCTGAGAAATGCTGTACCATTGTTTCGGCGCGCCAAAGTGCAGGTAATTGATGCTGTAGAGGTCGACATCCTCGAGATGCCATGCAAACGTCGCCTTCCACATGCCGAGGTAGAGATATGCGGTGTTGACGCCGGGCACCTTGGTGCCGAGAACGTCGAGAAGGTTGGGAAGCTTGTTCAGGTTCCAGATGCTGGTGGAATCGTCGAACAGGCTGCCCAGAAGGTCGGCGCCGTACAAAGGGGAGGCGTACGTCAGGGTCTTCCAGTATGTCTTTTCCAGCTCTTCGCAGCGCTCCGGTGTGTAGTCTGAGATATCCATGTGGTAATCCCAGTCCTTGAAGGCGGCCTCGTCAATCATGGCCGAGCCTTCGCGGCGGCTGTATTTCCGGCGAGCCGAGGTGGATTGAGTTTTGGGCTTGGATTGCCTCGAAAAGCGCATTCTCGATACTGGCGGGCCGTCATCGTCACCGCAAGGGTCCTCCTCGACGCCCGGGTCTTCGACCGAGTCGAGAACCTCCTCCTTTTCCGGCGCCGGCGAGATGGGCGTCATGGGCCGATCCTCGTCTTCACTCTCCTCCTTTGCAACCCTTGCCGACCTCCGAGTCACTCTTCCGCCGCGCTTCTTGGCCGGGGCCACAGGTCGAGATGCCGATTGCGCAGCAGCGCGAGTCCTGGTCGCGGGTTTCCTGTCCGAGTTCGCCCGGCGCTCGCCTCGCCTCGCCGGGGGCTGGTGTTCGCTCTGGTCGCATAGCTGCCTCCACTGCGGGAGGTTGTAAGAACGTTGGTGAACGAAGTTGACTTGTCGATATGTTCCATTGGATCCCATGATATCTTGCTTGATGGGTTCGCGAACCCGGATCTGTTTGACGAGCTCGTCTTTTGGCACCAACGACTCCCTCCACTCCTGGGGGGCGATGATCTTGAGGATGCCGGATTTCATGCCGTATTTGTCGACCTTTTCCATCTGGTTTCTATTAGCGGCGCAGGCGGTTGAATCGGGGCTAGTCGACTTACAAAGAGCTTGAAGTCTTTAAACTGGTGCATGGTCGGCTTGAACACGGGCACGTTGCCCGACCAGTGGTCGGGGAGAACCTCGCCAATGTCTTCCGGTACCGGCTGGGGTTCATCTTGGGGTTCCTCTTTCGGTTCGTCTTTGGATTCGGGCAGAGGATCGTCGGTCAATTCTTCCTGGGGCCCATCCTTGGGCTCCTCTCCAAGCCCTCCGGTCAGCTTGTAGGCGACTTCATCGAGGTCGCTCAGTTCCGAGTCGCTGGCATCGACGTCCATCGCATTGTTGCTATCTGGCGGGGAGTGCAGACCGAGGGGCTTGGAGTTGTCGGCGGAGTTGTCGGCGGACAGGCCGTCCAGAGCCGCCGGCGCCGGAGCGCCAATCGCTTCGATTGACATGGTACCGAGCACTACATGCGTCCCGATTTTCGATGTATTTTTGCGATCAAAACAGGGTGCAAATGCTGAGGTCAAGGGAGCCAAGGCGCGACTTCGGTATTACAGATCGCCGCAGAGGTGCGACCCGCCTAGGCGCCAACAAGTGCCGAGTTGGAGACGTCAGGTGCAGGGCTAGGATCGATACTCTCGAGGTTCGTCGTTGGGACTGCAAGCCGGGGGCCGGGGTGTCGGAGCGCTGGGCTGCTTGCCAATGGGTCGATGTTGGAGGAAACTGGGCTGATCGACGCTGAGCAGGGACCGCGCAGAGGTGAATGCAGAGGGCACCAAACGGGGCAAGACGTGTTGGAGGCCACTGAAAGCTTCCCGGACAGCGCTGCACCCAATTGAAATGCTAAGACGACTCGAGCAGGCGCTCTCTGGTGTCGGGAAAAAAAAGAAATCGATATCTGTCGGCGTTGCTGGGCCCGTGTTCCGATGCCAAACAACTTCTTCGAATTCCGAACGAGCGTGTGTGCTCTGTGACTCGCAGATCGGGTTATTGGGGGGGCGCCATACAATGTCGGGTTGAAGAGGAAGTTGCAGGGGGATTGTTCTTCCAAACAGGCAGCTCAAATCCAGAATATCAATGCGCTAAGCCGGATCAGACACCAAAGCACAGACACATCAAACGGAGTTCTGCACGTGATTGGATCAGGCGAATCCATTTTTGCTGCGGGACGTCATGGCAGCGTCTTGCCGTTTTTTTCTTCCATTGTTAACTTTTGTGGTTATGTTTGGAAAGGGTCCGACCCACAGCTCATCTAATCTGTCCATCTGTACGGAGTAAGACATGGGGTTGTGCAGGGGGTGAAGGTGCCTCTGGGCAGCTTTAAAGTATTTTTATAAGCAGTGCTCCTCCCTACAGACCTAGAAAGCTGTAAATGCGCATAGCCCTTGATGCATTATATCCAGGGACGGGACCAGATCAACCTTGTGCACAGCAGCCAGGGTAGCTTGCAGAAGCTAATGATGGTGACAGCAAATCGGATCAAGAGGAGATTAGATAAGATGGCGCAAGCCAGACAAACCTAAGCGGCCCCTGAGCCGCCGGGGTACAGCTGCCGGGCGGGGACCTGGCGGGGACGCGGGGTGACTTGTGCCGGAGTGGTGTCCCCGCCAGATGCGGCGCTGCTCGGCTCGTGGCTGACTTGACAACGGCCCGAGCAAGGTACCTACCCAACCGGAGTGTCCGGATACTTCGTACATACCCATTGTCTAACTAGCCCGGGTTCGTGTCCACCAACGCAGACACAGGTCGCCGCATCCCATCGCAGCCCATCATCGCAGAAACGTTATTCATTATCTAAATACCAGGGGTGGGTCAGCTCCAAGCGGCAGAAGCAAGCATGGACACAAAAGCACGGAAGAAAACATCCTCTCTCATCGTGTACCCTGATGCCCCGCACCAAGGCCGATGGCCTCGAAGCCGATCAGCACGCCATCCACTGCCAGCCATCCAATGCCTGTGTGTCACTCGAGTCAGCTGTGTATGCCCCGCCAACACTGGAAGCGAGAAAAAAGGGACTCGCCTGCATAGATCACCAGCTTGGTCACCACCTCCACGTCATAGCGCACCCGCGGCTTCTCCAGCATGGAAAACACCTCCTTCTCGTCGAGCTCATCCTCGTCGCCCAGACCCGGATCCGGCGCCGCAACACCATCCCCACTGGGGCTCAGCGCAGCCGGCTCCTCCACCGCGACAGTCCCCGTCCCCATCATCTTCTCAAACGCGGCCAGCCTCCCGCCGTGGACGACCCCGGAAGTCAGTCCGCTGTCCCCATCGCCCGCCACCTGCCTGGCCTTCTCCCGCAGCGCCCCGAAGCTCGGCTTCCCCTTCACCCCCCCGCCGCCGCCGCCATCACTCTCGAGACTCTCCCTGCGCCGCCGCTCCCGGTACGCCAGCGTCTCGTACGCATCGGCCGCGCTCTGCGGGCCGATGCTCACCGACCGGCCCCTGCCCGGGCCCCGGATGCTGCGCACCATCTTGGGGAAGTCGCTGACGTTGGGCAGGACGTTGTCGTCGCGCATGTGCAGCGGCACGTCCTTGTACTTGCTGGCGGGCACGAAGAAGCGGCGCGGCAGCGACAGGCCGTGCGTCTCGAACACGCGGTACAGGTGCGGCAGGAAGCGGAGCAGGGCGGGCTTCATGCTCTCGCGCCAGGCGAAGATGGCGACGACGCCCACGGCCATGCGGCCGAGCGTGGCGGGCCAGCCGAGGGCGGCGAGGTCGAAGGTGGCGTCGGGCCCGTTGTAGATGGGGGCGAGGACGGCGTCGTGGGCGAAGCGCCACATGCCGGTCTCGACGCCGATCATGACGCCCGCGAAGGCGACGCTGTCGTCGAAGCAGGGGCAGTCGTCGGCCGGCTCCGGGTGCACGCGCACGAGGGTGAGGATGGTGGCGGCGATGAGGAGCGGGGCGCCGTAGGACGAAGCGTAGAGCCACGTCTCGAAGGGGACCGCGTAGTAGAATTCGAGGAGCGAGATGGCGGCGCCCATCAGGGAGCCGACGATGACGTCGACGAAGCCGTGCATGCCGCAGTAGAGGCGGCCGATGACGATGGAGACGGCGTACGCGTATGCGATGATCTCGATGACGACGCTGGCGGCGGGCGAGAAGATGTTGCTGGGGCTGCGGAGCATCAGGATAGCGTAGACGGTGACCGAGACGGCGTTGGCCGAGTGGGTCGAGGGGAAACCGTATTCGAGCGCGGCAGAGCCGGACATGGTGATGCGCTGCAGCGGCGGCGACAGCGGGCGCGGGAGGGAGCACATGTCCTTGATGAAGCCCGTGAAGAAGACGCCCATGGCGAGGATGTGGACGAGTCTGCCGGTCTGGTATTAGTCCTAGCCCAGTCCAGCACAGCCAGTCCACGCGGGGTCTGCATACCCCTTGCCAAAGTCGCGGAAGCCGCACCAGAACATGATGGGCAGGCCGACCATGAAGAAGGTGTGTGTGCCGAGGTTGGCGGTGATGGCGAAGTAGCGATCGAGGGCCGGCGTGCGCATCATGCTCTGGAGGGCGGCGAGGTAGGGCGTCTCCCACCGGACGAGGGGGAGGAGGCTCTGTCGCAGTTTATATCGCCATTTCGGGAGGGCGCGCTTGTCTATCCGCCCCTGTCAGCGCCATTGTGTCTCGGCGGTTTGGGTGCGCATTATATGTGCTCAGCGCGCAGCGATGCTGTGCTGCAAGGCGGGGCAATCAGGAGGTTGCGAGGGGCGAGCGATAACACACGAGCACGAGTTGAGCAGCGCGGCACATACAGTGGGTGTTGTTCTTCAATCCCGCGTCGATAACGCCATTCGCACCCGTTGGCTCTATGATTTCAATCGTGGGCATCGGCGGGGCATCGGCGAGGCCTGCGCCGGAGCTGGCGCCATGGCCGGCGGGATTCATCAGGACGGAGGCGTGCTGCAGCGCTGCTCACCAAATCGGCCCCGGAGCGAGCAGCGGAAAGTGGTCGGTTTCGGCGCGCTGGCAGCTGCGAGGCATTCGATGTGGGAGCTGCGAGTTCAATGGTAATGGAAAACTCGGCGTTGCAGACTCGCGTCGCCAAACAAATCCTGCAACCTTTGCTCTCTCTTCACAACGCACACACGTCGCATTGAAATAGAGAGTGGAGTGCAGGTTGGCTGCCCCCGGGGCTTGGCAAAACCCGCGGATGCCGGCGAGCGCTTCTTCTCCAGAATGCGCGACTCTGATTCGCCGGTGGGAAATGAACCTCTGCGCGCCCCTGACGTAAGCCCGTTTCCCGCCGTTTCACAAAGACGTGTCCCTGTCAACTTTCATGCCAGGAACAGGGTGATGCACTTTGTGTATCCGTATCTGGACTTTCTAGCCAACACCCAAGAAAACAAATGTCATTTCCTTCACTCGCAGGCAAGACCGTGGCGGTCACAGGCGCCACAGGCGGCATCGGCTTCGCCATGGCGTCGCGGTTCGCGCAAGAAGGTGCCAGCGTGATACTTGGGGGCCGCAACGAGAGCAAGCTCAAGGATGCCCTACACAAGATCCAAGCAGTCAAGCCGTGGCCGAAGCTGGGGACCCCGCCGCAGCACCACGCACTCCATATCGACGTGCGCCAGTTGAGCGGGTGGAATAATCTTGTAGATAGACATGTATGTGCACACTGGGCAGTCCGACTGTCTCTATATCCGGTTAACCCGTCGCCTAAATCCAGCAAATCGACGTCCTCGTCAACTGCGCCGGCGAGTCGCAAAAATCCCTCCTCGTGCGGATTGGCGAGCCCGCGGTGGAAAACATGATCCAGTGCAACCTGCTCAGCGCCATCTGGGGGTGCCGCGCCGTGGGCAAGCAGATGATTCCGCGGCGCGAGGGCTGCATCATCAACGTGTCGAGTCTGCTCGCCCACCGCGCCGCCATCGGCACGTCCATCTACGCCGCGACCAAGGCGGGCCAACTGGGTAACTAGCTCGCTTTGGCTGGCGAGTATCCCGACGCGCACTCACACACATCCCCTAGGCCTGACCACCGCGCTCTCCCAAGAGCTGGGCACCTACGGCATCCGGGTCAACGCCATTGTGCCAGGCTACATCGAGACCGACATGACACAGGGTGGGTTCCAGTTATTTAGTTTTCCATTTCTCCCGTGTTAATCCCTACAACCCCGCCTCTCCGGCCCCAGCCAAACAACCCTCCTTCCGTGCACCCGTACGTACATTCATGCCACAAGACTAATCGACACATGCTCATCATGGACCGGCTCGCAGGCCTCAGAAAAGACGATTTGACCGCCAAGATCCCCCTGAAACGCTTCGGGACGGCCGACGAGGTCGCCGATGCCGCCGCCTTCCTCGCCAAAAACGCATATGCAAATAACTGCATCCTGAACCTCGACGGCGGCCTGAGCGCTGTCTGAGCGCCCTGCGTCCTGTCGCATGCCACCCGCCACTCGCCTGGCACGCAGTTCCCGCTGCTGGCGCGGGGTTCAGTCATCGTCAATCACAATCGCCCCGCCGCCTCCCGCAATATCGTCGATGAAGACGACGTCGTCGTCCCCGCCCACGCTCGGCGCTGCCGCGCTCTTCGCCCTCTTGACGACCGAGCCATCCTCGGCGCTGTCGGGGTGTGGGCGCTTGGCCCGTGTTACCTCTGCCGCCGTGATCTCGACCACCGTCTCGTTCTGCTGCGTGGTGCCGTTCTCTAGGCTCTGCCTGTTGGCCGCCTCCGGCAGGGGCGGTTTCTTGGGTTTGGTCGGGATTTTGACCTCGCCTGACGCGCCCTTGATGGGCTTGTCCTGCGGGAGGGGTTCCTTGCTGGGGGAGGGGTTAGCAAACGAAGAGGGATGGTGGGGATGGGAACATACGCTTCTTGGATGGCCACCACCACGTTGACGTAGGTATTCTCGTCATCCTCGTCGGTGATGGTCAAGAAGGAATCCGCCTTGATGCCTATACAGCACTGTTAGACAGCCCGGAACACAGGTAGCCAACAAACATACCCAGTTCGCTCAGCTTCTTGCCGAGATTGTCCGACTCATCCGGGTCGTAGAGGATCCCAACCTCATTGCTAACCGAGATCTCCTTCTCCCCATAGCCGAGCTCAAGCTTCAAAAAGCCCTCCACAAGGTCATTCAGCGTTGCCCGCGAAAGATCGACATAGGCGCGGGTCTGGAAGACGCCGCAAACTGCGCAGTCCGGGTTCGGCTCTCTGGACTTGTCCGAGGCCAAGAGTCGGGCGGGCGCAAAGGGCGTGAGGAACACCTCCTTTGTCTGGTCATACGCGCCCCGGAGCACCTTGAACGCCTCCAGGACGCAGAGCCCGGCCACGATCGCATTGGTAGTGGCAATGGCCGGGATGATGTTGCCCGCCATTTGCTTGATGTCAAACTTGGACTTTCGGTCGATGCCGAAGAGGGTCGACCTGATGTTGGCGCTCGCTGTGACAAAGTCCAGCGTGTCCTCATCGTCCTTGTCAAACGTGATGATAGCCTCCTGTCCGCCATCGGACGCACTCTTCATAGCGAGAATGCGCTTGCTCAGCCGGTCCAGGCTGTCCTTGAAGACAACCAGATTCTCCTCCAACGACCAAACCATTTGGTCGTCTTTCACTAGCGCATCCTTTGCCGCAATCGCTCCCGAGGCATTGTTCAGTAGATCCTGGTAGTTGAGAGGCTCGGGCGGCTTCCTTGTCTTCCACATATCCTCCATGGACCGCAGCCGGACGATGTCTGTGTGGAAAACTTTGCTGAAAAGCATCTCGTGGAAATCGGGGGTGCCGGCCGATTGCCGGATCTTTTTGAGGGCGTCCGATTCTCTCCTGAGCTCCTCAATCTCCTGGGCGTTGTCGGCATCGGAGGAATGGTCAAACGCCGACTCGTCCTCGCTCCGCCCGAATATCTCGTTGAGCAAGTAGCTCTTGGCCCAGACGATGCAGTGGATCGGCTGGCTCGGGGTGCTGCGGATGGTGCAGACGGGGAACGACTTGGGCGTCTCCTTTGGCGAACAGTCGTAGCATGCCGTGACGCCCTTTTTGATCACCTGGACCTGGCCGTTGAAACCTGTTGTCCCGCTCTCGATCAACGGTACGTCGGCCGCCAGACACATCTTGTTGACGTGCCGTCTTGCTTCCAGGTTGTCCAGCGCGTTGAACACGACGTGGAACCCGCTGAACCAGTCGATGCTAAACTCGGAATCCTTGATGTTCGCATGGTGGGCTACAATGTTGACCGCCGGGTTGAATTTCGATGCGACTTCCTTGGCCACCTGTGGTCACCGCGTCAGCGCACGATCGGGTTCCGGGGCGCTGAGGGGGTCATACCAGTGCCTTGGACTTTTTGATGTGCTCCTGGCGGAACAGGAACTGGCGGTTGAGGTTGCTCAGGTCAATCGTGTCGAGGTCCACAACGTGGACCGCTCCGAAGCCGGTAAGCACGAGGTTCTTGAGCAATTCGCATCCGATTCCACCGGCGCCGACGAGCAGTACGCGCGACTGTTGGGCCATCGTTAGCGGCGGCATATCGACTAGCTGCGTATCGCAAGACATGGGCAGCGACGGTGCGCAAAACAGAATGGCAGCCAATGCAGAGCGGGGGGTTAGTAGAAAACCGCCGGCCAAACATGGAGCAGAGGTCAAGATTCGCCGGTTGGTCCCACGCTTTGAGCAGCAGCATGCGATGGTGGGTGGTTGCATTTGAAAGAGAAGCGCGATTGACCTTCGGGTACCCACCTGTTTAACATGCGCATTCAAACCGCGGCCCAGCGACTGCGCATTGAAGCTGTCGCGAGTTGTGGGTGGTGTCGGGACCGGCGCACCGAAGATTGCGCGCCTCATTGCGACAAGTTCGGCAACTGGCTCCATGATGCAATGCTTTGGCGACTGGAAGACTGGAAGGGATGGAGGTGCCGCGAAAGAGAAAGGGTAATATCACACGGCCCGAGAATATCTACAAGGCCATCTGTGTTTGAAGAAGTAATGCTGATACCGCAGCAGCCTCGTCACAGGGTTCTGTCGCATCACTCTGGCCGGAAACGATGCGTGGAGTTGGCAGACGCGCCTGCGCGGCGGAATTGAAAGTGGCGCCAACCCCATGGCCGCTCCCCGATTGGCTGTTTCTGACCCGCTTCACACCCCAGCTCCCTTGCCTGGAAGAATCTTGGCTGACATCTCTGCGCTCGGCCCAAAGATGAAAGACGATTCCAATTTCCAACAGACTTGTCGGAACACTGGAACACTGCTCGCATCCTGTCAAAATCGTCCGGTCGATGTGAAGGTAATGTGGTCCCATTGATCCATCGCTCTATATTCGCATAATCAAATACATGGGCCGCTATCCAATCTCCAAGCCAAGCAGCTTGTGTGTGATGTTTCGTGATATTTTCCCGGTGCACGTTCCCTTGCGCTGGACACCGCTTTCCGACCACCGTCCAACAACTCACCCAGCGGCTCCCTTCTTCCGACCGCTATCCTCATTCCATTTAACAACCCCCAAAATGTCAGACTCCGAGTCCGAACCTGACCTCGAGCTCCTCGCCCTTCTCCGACAGCACCTGCAGGGCAAACCGACGGTCAGCGCCGAGCCCGAAACAGGGGTCCTCGAGGGCGCAGAGTATGTCTACGACAACGCCATCGACGTTGCGATCGACATGCGCTCGTGCAAGAACGCCGCCGCCGTCATCTACGCGCAGATGCAGCGGAAGCAGTACTCGGCCGCGTCATGGTCGGCCCACGAGCTGCACCCCAAGAGCAAGGATGCGGCGACCGTCGCCTTCA
Source organism: Trichocladium antarcticum (assembly GCA_033297235.1). Taxonomy (NCBI): domain Eukaryota; kingdom Fungi; phylum Ascomycota; class Sordariomycetes; order Sordariales; family Chaetomiaceae; genus Trichocladium; species Trichocladium antarcticum. The sequence continues at coordinate 422,661 of MU853413.1, forward strand.
TCTTCACCATGGACCTGCTCAACTTTTCGTTCTGGTCGGAGCGGTCGGCGGCGGAGCGGTTCGCGGTTGAGTACCGCGGCAAGCGGTGGACGGGGTACTGGAGCTTGGTTGCTGCGCTGCAGCGGGCCCTGGATGAAGGTGGGTTTCCGTTGAATGCTGTTGGAAGGGGTCATCTTCATGCGCAATCCCTCTCTCGATTGCGCTGATCTAGAGGATGAAACGTTGATGAGCGCCAAGGGATACCGATCACGGACTCGCACTTTTGGCAGGATGAAGAGGCCTGCACCCTGGATGTCCTGAGGCAGGTCTTCAGATCTTGCACGGACGAGGAGATGCCACTGCTGGCGGAGCGGCTGGCCTGCCTGCGCGAGGCCGGTACGGTGCTGTACGAGGTATGTTCTCAGCCGTCGACCCCAGCTGTCGCGTTGGTTCGGACCGGATTCTCACATGACCCAGAAATACCAATGCCACCCGACGCATCTGGTCGACGCAGCCAACGGATCCGCTGCCGCGTTGGTCAACCTGCTGGCCCGTGACTTCAGCTGCTTCCGGGACGAGCACAGGTTTGAAGGGCGGCGCAAGCCAATCCGCATCCTGAAGCGGCCACAGATCCTGGTTGCTGATCTCTGGGCCTGCTTCGAAGGCGGCGGCTACGGCGAGTTTCGGGACATTGACAAGATCACCATGTTCGCCGACTACCGCGTGCCGCAGATCCTCAACTCGATGGGCTGCCTATACTACAGCCCCCCCCTAGGCACAGCAATAAGGTTGAAGAGAGAGATTCCCCACGGAGGGAGCTGGGAGATGCAGCTCAGGGGTAAGAATGGTATCTTGGTTTCCAATATGCTTCTGCTGACACCGCCTAGCCTGCAGCATATGGTGCGTAGAGCTAATACGCAGAGAAATCATTAAAGAGCACCCGGATGCCCATATCAACGCCATCCTGATCGACTTCTTTCTGTATGACACAATTAAAGAAATGGAAGCAGCGGGCGAAGAGAGCGTCCCACACCATCGGACCAGGAGCATATGGTACTAAGCTAGAAACACATAGACTTGGCCACATCTCCGCGAGCCAGTAGGCTGGTATATCCGATATAATAGAGCTAGACGACCCGGAATAGACGGGGCCCGGACTCGCCAGACTAGACGACAGCAACGCAACAAATATCTTTAGCCTTGCCTCCTTCCAAACTCCAAACGCCTTTTCTGGCAAGCCACCATCATTGCGTAGAATCGCTGCAACGCCAACTCCATGCCTAGACTCAGACCGCGCCCATAGCAGTCGAGCTCATAATCTCATCCATGTGCGCCCTCTCAATCCCTGTATTCCCTGCCCTCTCCTCCTTCAGCAGAACAGCGAGCACCTCAATCGGCGGGTTCAGACCCAGTCTCTGCGCGCGCTGCCATCGCTTGACGCGCGGAATCCCAATGCAGGGCTAAACACCCAACCACGTTAGCCAGATAGATACCCACCAAAAACACCAGTCCTGGCAGCGTGAGAAACGCAAAAAAAAGAACAGAACCTACCCCATACTGCGAGCTCACATCAAAATACCGCAACACCTTCTCCCCCGTACTCAGCCCCTCGGCATGCTTCGCGTGCACCGCCCGCGCCAGCCGCGACTTCTCAATCCCGCCCCAGTACTTCTCCACCGCCGCCTTGCTGACCCTCTCCGCCCTGCGCTCCGTCTCCGGCTTCTCTACCACCACCGTCTGCGGCCCGGCCTGCCGCAGCTTCGGCGCACCGTCTGCCGGCTCGGCCTTGCCGCGGCCCAACGTCGGTGTCGTCGGCGAGACGGGCGGCTCGGTGGTCTGCTGCGGGGTGGGCGAGCCCTCGGGAATGTACTCCTTGGCGCGCGACGGGGACTTGTAGTCTTCCTTGCCGGTCTTGATGCTCTTGGTGACTTTGTTCTTGAAGCTGAGGGTCTGCTGCTTGCCTGGGCCGGCGGATGCCCGGGAGGACTTGCGGGTGGTGGGCGCCATGGCGAGGTGGCGGGTGACGTCAGGAATCTGGGTGTGGTCGGTCGGGAAGTGGTTGGGGTTGGTGGTTCTTGCAAGTGGGACGGGAGTTGTGATCGGAGACGGGAAGTCGTCTTTTTGGTTCGGGGCTCGATTGATTGAATTGCTAGTTGAGGTTGCAGGAATTGAACCGAGTTGCTGCACCCTGACCAGGAAGGCGCTGGCGGGGCAACCTGCCTGGCACGAAGGGTGCGCCAAGTCAGGTGACTGTGGAAGGATGGCGTTGGACCGCGTGGTACTGTGACCCTAACCCCATTGACAGTCTGCGTGTGTCGTCTCCTGTGCTTTTTATGGGTTGCGGTAATTGAGGCCAAATACCATGCATGACCTTGGAAGCTGCGGTCCCGTAAGGCTCGTCAAAGAATCAACGGTGGCAACAGTTTAGATGCCACCAAAGGACTGTATTGGCCGAAAAAGCAAAACGCAAGGCACCCACACCCGGTCTAGCCCATGCTTCCGTTTTCTCTATCCGCCCATTGTTGAGGAGAGCAGGTACCACACTCTCCTCTTCTCCAGACCAGCCTCAACCATGAAACCCTTGATGTATGCCTACGACCCAGTAGCCTCCCGGTAAAAGCTGATACTCCTGCTCGCCCCCGCTGCGGCAAACATCTCTCCCTTGCCCAACCCAGGCGCCAGAGCCCGCTCAGTCTTGGGCAGCCACTTGACACTCCACAAGGCCCCTTCCGTCTCGCTGTGTGTCGCCACGCAGACGCCGCGGGACACGTCCCAGACCCTGACCTTGCCATCCAGAGATCCGCTGATGAGGTAATCGCCAGTGTCGTTCCAGTCCAACGACGTGATCCACGCAGGCCTGTCGCTCGGCGTCGTGAGATTGCCCACATGCTCGCCGTGCTCCATGTCGTAGAGTGCAATAATGCCCGCGTTGCCCGCAGCCGCAAGACGCTTGCACCCGGGCGAGAAGGCAACCGCACGAACGGGCTTGGTCAGACCTACCCAACACCGTCAGCAAAGCCACCAGCAACCCCCTTCCCAGCTCCCAACCCCCAGCCCGACTTACCAGAAAGCGAATACACCATCCTCCCCGCATCATTATTAAACACATACACCCCCCCACTCTCATGCCCGCTCGCCGTCAACCTCCCGTCCACACTCAGATCCACCGCCATCGCAAAACTGCCCCCGCCCCTCGCGCCCGTCTCATACGTCTGGATCCGCTCCCGGCCCGCAAGGTCCCACACATGCACCCGGCCATCGCTCGTCGTGCACGCGAGATACCCCTCGTCCGCACTCAGCGCCACCGCCCAGACGTCGCCGCCGGCCGTCCCGCTCCGGTCGCCACTCCCCGGATTCTTCGCCGGCGCAATCTCCCAGTCCAGCGCCCACTCGGTCCCGGCGTCGCCGGCGTCCTTGTCCTTGCGCAGCCGCCAGACCTTGATCTCGCCGCCGAAGCCGACGCTCGCGGCGACGGCGCCGACCCCGCCGCGCGCCGTGCACACGTGGTGGCAGCCGAGCTTGTGGGCGTCGGGGATCGTCTGCTGGAGCGGGAACGAGGCGTCGGCGGTGCTGTGGATGCGGAGCGCGGACGAGCCCGAGGCGGAGAGGAGGGACGTGGGGGTCGGCGCGAGCGAGAAGATCTCGGCGGGGTGCGCTGGGAGGGTGTTAGTTCTTGGTTGGGGAAGGGGGTGGATTGGGGAAGGAGGGAAGGATGGCGGGGTTGGGAGCTTGCCTTCGTCCACCGTGTGTGCGGTCAGGTATTGTTTGGACTGGGCGGAGTTAGTCGGGAGATTAGTCGTCTTGGACGGCGCGATCTTACCATTGCCGCGTATCCATATACGGATTTCTGGTCTGACTGCGACTTTTGTATGTGTTTTGGGATGCTTGAGAAAGATGGTTGTTCTTGGTTGGAGATGCTTGGAGCTGCAGAAGAATGGTGGGGTAGTTCCTCCAATTCGTTATCAGACGTCGCACGGCGATGTGATAGCTCGGAAAACGCTACAAAGGAAAATGGTATGCGACGAGAATCAAGCTCCTGTTGTTTTTGCCTCTACAGCCCTAAGACTGCTACGAATTGTTTCCCTTTTTTATCTGTCCCATTGCTTAAGCATTGCCAGGCCACGCCATCCAACTGCGGGACTGCGGGACAGCACTGGCATCAATAAAGTTACAGTATATGTACACCAATTCGGCCGTGATCCACGCCGCAAGACGAGGTTATGGAGATGTCATATCACGGACGGCGGAGAGTCCTCTCAACACGCCTACTTAGCCTCGGCGTTGCTTCCGCCCCCCTCCCTGCCCTCCTGGTTCATCATCTCCCTCAGTTCTGTGCCACGTTAGCATGCAGCCAATTTTCTCATACGCGCGGTAGTCCTCACTGTATGCGCAATGCGGGCATAGAAAGTGCATCCTCTTGAGTTCTCCGCAGGCAGGGCACTTGCAGAGCGAGGTCACATCCTTCAGCGCCTTGCCAGCCATCTGCCTGTGCCGCCTCTTCATGTGTGACGTCTTCTTCTTGGGGACGGCCTTGAGAATCCCCTCCCAGATCCCCTCGAGCAGTTCTGGTATCGACGGGATGAGCTGGAACCCCGCAGGGATGGCGGCGGCGAGAGACGGGAAAAGTGGGAGCGACAGTTGCCGAGAAAATAATGGCGTCGAAAATAGACCAGCGGGGAAGAGTCTCGGAAGGAAGGAGCTGGCGGAAGCCATCCTGATCGCCGGCGCGGCCATCGCCATCGTAACCGCAGAGGCCTCGTGAGTCGATTCGGTAGATATCGAACCGTGGAATTCGTCCGATGGATCTCTTTCGCCTATTGGAGTCCCCTTGTCTTGCGCTGCTGTCCGCTACGAGGATGCTCTGCGGCACGCCTTGTGTGGTTGCTTCGTCGGGTCGTCGTGGGTCGCGCTTTCGGTTGGAGTCAAAAAAATGCCGGCTGCTTCTGCGACGGAATCTTCCTTCGCAGGCGCTCAACCTCGACAGGGTTGCACGGTCCACCTGCCGCTGGGCACACAGCACGATCTAGCCTAATCGGGCGTGGTGCCTGGGGCAGCAGTTCCACCCGCCCAATTACGCTTCCCTCCCCCTTTCCCCAGCGCTGAGCAACCCCTTGACGGAAATTATTGCTTGCCAGAGCTGCCAGCGGGAAGATACGAAGAAAATCCCCCTTCAACAGCTCGCGCAACCGCATCACTTGGCCTCAATTTCCAGAGCATCCCGCGTCGCCTTTAAACCCCCCTCCCCCTCGCCCGATTATCTCGCGACGAGTGCCTCTCAAGTACTTTTTGGAATAGAACGTGTCCAGATATCCAACAACAGCCGAAAAGATGGCGTCCATGCCTGCTGCGACGATTTACCCCCAGAGCCACGTCGGTTTCGACAGCATCACATCCCAGATTGAGCGCAAGCTGCTCAAGCGTGGTTTCCAGTTCAATGTTATCTGCGTTGGTCAGTATTCTGCACTCTCCAGCTCCGTGCTCCACTCTGCATCTGCGAGCTGGGATTGACGTGTCTGGTGTCGCAGGTCAGACGGGTCTGGGCAAGTCGACACTGATCAACACCATCTTCGCCTCGCACCTCATCGAGTCCAAGGGCCGGCTCAACCCCGATGAGGTCATCCGCTCGACCACCGAGATTCAGTCCGTTTCGCACATCATCGAGGAGAATGGCGTCCGCCTCCGGCTGAACATCGTCGACACGCCCGGCTACGGCGACCTGATCAACAACGACCGGTGCTGGGATCCCATCGTCAAGTACATCAAGGACCAGCACTCGGCCTACCTGCGGAAGGAGCTTACCGCCCAGCGCGAGCGGTACATCCAGGACACGCGCATCCACTGCTGCCTGTTCTTCATCCAGCCGTCGGGCCACTCGCTCAAACCGATTGACATTGTCGTGCTGAAGAAGCTGTCCGACGTCGTCAACGTGGTCCCCGTCATCGCCAAGGCGGACACGCTCACGCTCGAGGAGCGGTCGGCGTTCAAGGAGCGCATCAAGGAGGAGTTTGCCTTCCACAACCTCAAGATGTACCCCTACGACAACGACGAGTTCGACGACGAGGAGCGGGCTGTCAACAGCCAGATCAAGGTGGGTTCTCTGGTTCAAAGCGACAGAATCAAACTGACTTGGCTACAGAGCTTGATCCCCTTCGCTGTTGTCGGCTCCGAGAAGTCCATCATTGTCAATGGCAAGCAGGTCCGCGGGCGCCAGAACCGGTGGGGCGTGATCAACGTCGAGGACGAGAACCACTGCGAATTCGTCTACCTCCGTGACTTCCTCCTGCGCACGCACCTCCAGGACCTCATCGAGACGACTTCGCAGATCCACTACGAGACTTTCCGCGCCAAGCAGCTGTTGGCGCTCAAGGAGAGCAGCGCACAGGGCCACGGCAGCAGGCCCATCAGCCCAGCGGCCGAGCGCGAGATGAGCCGCAACTCGCAACGGATGACCATGAACGGCTATTAAGCCTGCGTATTCTGCTTCTTCCAGCGAGCACGCTCGACCGAGTGTGCACATCTTCGTCTGAACCTACGACCGCGAAAGACCTTTGATATCCCGGCAGAAGTGCCAAACCCCCGCACCAAGAAGCGGCGTCCGGGGCAGTTGTGGGAGAATAGCGCGGCGCAATTCATTGCGGTTACAGGTCATACCTTGGCCTATGGTGTTACGTCTTGTTGGCGATCGTATCCGTGGTCTGGACTTCTTAGCCCTATTTCTTTTAGTCTCCGAAGCTCCTTCGCATCTTTGCTGCCTCTTTTTCTTTCTTAATGCACGGCCTCATTACTTAATAGAGAGCTGTCACTTGTTTCGATACCTCGGGAATACAACCACGTTGACAGAAGTTGGAGCAGCTCTCGGGTAGCCCATTGTGTATGAGACCTGGTAGGCACAAACATGTGTTCTGGGTTAGGGTTAAGTACTTTACATTGTCTCTTGGTTTCCACCGAACGCGTCCCGAGTCGCGTCCACATGCAGTTTCATCATCATTCCCAAGCCCGGTATCACCCAACCAACAGCACGACACCGCCATCCCCAGTTGGCCGGTCCATCATGTGAACTCTCAATCTAAGCCCTACTATTTCCATTCCTCCCATTGCCATCCCTCCATCCATCCATCCCACCAAAAGAATGCCAACTCTACTTCCACGCCTGTTGGAACCCAAGCCACGGAACTTTGGACACAACCAACAAAACAGGTCGCCCTCATTTTTGGTCTATAGGCATCGCCGTGCATGACAGACACCATGTCCGACCAGACTATCATCTCCCTCGACCCCGCCTCCCCCATCCGCCCCATCCCTCTCATCGCCGACATCCTCCGCACCCGCAATTGCATCCCGGGGTCGGTGTTCTTGGTCGAGGCGATTGATCGGCGCGTGCAGGCGCCGCGTTTGGTTGGTTCCGAATCGGCGTCGGGGTCGGGGTCGGGTGATGGTGGGGTGAAGAGGCCGGGGAAGAGGAGGAGCGGGAGTCGGAGTGGAAGACGGGAACGGGCCGTGCGGCTGCTGTTGGGGGACGGGGAGCTGGTGGTGCAGGCGCTGGTCAGGCCGGAGATTCACTGTTTCGTGGACGGGGGCAGTGTGTATGAGGGGTGCTATGTCAGGGTGGATAAGTTTGAGTTGGGGTGGGTGGGGGGTGCGGACGGGGTGGGGAAGGTGGTGTACTTGGTGGTGGGGGATATGGTTACGGTGGGGTGGAATGAGGAGTACTTGGGGATGCTGAGGAGGGAGAGGGGGGCGGAGGCGGGGATGGAGGTGGCGGAGAATGAGGTTGCGGGAATTGCGACGACGGCTGGGTTGCGGGAAATTGGGGTTGGTGGGGGGGTTGAGGTGATGCTGCAACCATTGGCGGATGAGATGTCTGAGGAGGCAGCAGTCGCGGTATCGGAGGAGGCCAAGTCCTGGCCGGACGAGGATCTTCAACCCTCGACTCGACAAGACCGGCCAGACATGAAAGCCGCCGAGAATCAGGACGTTTCTGGCCCCGACGACACCCTCGAGACCCTCGAGATATATGCGGAGAAGGCTGAGCCGCCCCCTGTTACCACCATTGCGCAGAACCCAGCCCGCCAGAAACAGACGAACAACCAAAGCAACAAACCCCGCCCCTGGATGTCAAACGACCCAACCCAACCCGTCAAACTGACGCTCCTCCGCGCCATCCCCGCCCTCCCCTACAAGCAAAACTGGATGGTCAACATCCTCGCCGTCGTCGTCTCCCTCTCCGACGTCGAGCCCTCCCATCTCGAACCCTATCTCCAGCGCACCGCCCGCCTCGCCGACCCAAGCACGCTCAAGCACGTCCATCTGACGGTGGTCCTGGACCCGCAGGGCTTCACACCCATGGTCGGCAGCGTGGTCCTGCTCCGCGGCGTGAAGAACCACATGTACGACGGCGGGTCGCTGCGCAAGTACGTGAGTGACCGGCCCCGGAATGGGACGAGCTGGTGGGTGCAGCACCCGGAGACGCTGGGGTGGTGCGACGAGGAGGCGGCGCGGCTGCGGGCGTGGTGGGAGGGGAGTGGGGGGAGGCGGGTGACTGCGTAGGAATGTTGGGGGGGGCTTTCTGTCTAGTTGCCACTTGCCGGTGGGGATTGCACGCATTACGGATGGCTGGCCATCGCGGTTGAAACACGGGAACAAGGGCCATGGAAAGGCCCAAACGCCAAAGTTGAACAACTCTGCTACACCAGTTTACCAGCCACGTGCCGGAGTAAAGGGACACCCATCTCCAATCCGTCTTTGCAGTAAGGAGTCATGGGGTCGGTTAGCATACTGGAATTGAGGGAAGAGAAAAAGGGGGAGGCGGTCGAGGAGCCCAGCGCTATGCATCTCATCTCCCGATGTTTAGGGCCCAGGGGTATACGGGGAAATATCAGGGAAGCAGAAACCAAATACTCCGAGCAAATAATATACTTCAAGATTACGCCTCACTGACTAGTAATCGCTGACATATCCTTTCCCTTGTGTTGTTTAGTCTTTGTTCTTGGGTAAAAACTGTTGATGCCACTTTGTCCAGCCAACACCACAACCTCGGCGACAGTTTTGCTAACGAAACATACCTACTCTCGGTCCCCCCAAAACCTTTCCGCTCTTCCTCGAGTATACCCGGTGACCTGATCTGCGGCCACGAGGCGTCAGTGTCGTATGTCAGGCGTCAAAGGTGTCGTCGAGTCTCGGTAGAGGGCTGAGCAAAATAGATGCCTGACCAAGTTTGTGGCACGCCGATGATCTGATTTCGTATAAAAGGGCAGATTTCATGAAGTATCCAGACATCCACGACGGCTGGAAATTTTGCCACTTCATTCCCGAGTATTCTGCAATGATACAATCCAGGCCACCATATATACAAAAACAACAAACGTGGCTCTTTCTACGCACAACCGCCATGTGCTACTGGGAAGTCTACACACACCACGTATGCCGTCACTGCCTCCACAAGCCGACTCTTATACGCTGTGGCAACGGTACGCCAGAATGCGAGACAGCATACAGCTGCAAAAACATTTGGAACAGCTGCAACAGGCCGTGCTACGAGGTCAACCAACCATACGAACCCCGACCAACGTTGCATAAACCCGCAATGCTATTACGCGATCAAGCGCCCTCTATGGCGGTGCTGCCGAGACTGGCGGCACACGAGAAACCTGGAAGCCGCGAAATGTCGTAGGTGCGGACACAAGGTCTGCGCGACTTGCCGGACCAGGGCGGAGGGGGGTCCTAGATGGTATCTTTGCGCAGAGCAATCGGTTGGGGTATCAGGGGCTTGCATCCCGCTGAGTGCCCCACCAAACAACAAGGCGTCGCTGCAGAGAGTAATTCAGTGGCAGCTTTTCATCTCACCTTCAGATCTCCCCCAATGGGCGAAGGAGCGGAAGGAGCGGCTGGTGATGCTTCTGGTAAGTACCCCGCGTATTGGTCGGAAACGTGCAATGCAGGGGGCATATGAGTGGCTTAGCTGCAATTAAACATCCCTTGATCGAACCACCCATCTGGATTCTCATTCCATATATAATCAACCGAAACCGCCACATCCACCTGTTTGAAAACCACCACATCCATTCCTTTGAAAAACCACCACAGTCACTCATTTGAAAACCACCACAGTCGCTCATTCAAACCAACCCAAACCAGACACTTTTTCACCACACTCATTCACGCGCACACACACACACACACACACACACACACACACACACACACACACACAAAACAATGGATTACCACATGGACATCGACAACTCGCGCAAGCGCTGCCACGACGCCGAGCTCAGCAACGCGCGCGCCGCGAAAAAGGCGCGCCAATCAACCGACGCGCCGGCGACAGGCCCCGCCCGCGAAGCGTGTTGCGCGCCGTCCAGCCCCGCCGCCGAGTCGGCGCCCTCGACGCCCGCCTCCCCCGACATCGACATGCGCGAGCCGGTCGCGCTGCACGTGCAGACCCCGGAGCCGGCGCCGCAGCCGCAGCAACATCAGCAGCCGCAGCAGCCGCAGCAACAGGACCGGCTGCAGGCCCACCCCAGCCCCCAGCCGCAGGGCGCCCCGTTCATCCCGTTGCGGAGCAAGGCGTCGCGGAGCCGGTATTTGAACCAGGGCTATCCGCTGAGTTGGATGCGGGAGGCGGCGTTGCTGGTGAGTTGGTGTTGAGGAAGAAGAAGAAAGGGGGGGTGCAGTGCTGACGTTGATTTGGTACTAGAACTCGGAGCGTTGATCACGGCGATGGGGTTATGGGGAAGGCCGGGGAGTTGGGGGAGGGCTGTAACAACACATGTACTTTACGACAGGGGGGGGATCATGCATTTCAGCGGATATATTAGGCGCGTTTCCTAGCACTATACCAGGGGTGGGAGGTTGCCATGTATTTTTGATAGCTATGTCGCACTGCTCGGAAGCTGTGAACCCAAACACGACGACGCCTCTGCCTTGGGTGATGGGGGCCGTTGATCAAGCCGCGAAAGAGCGTCTGTCTGTCCACCAGCCGCCGCCCGAGACGTGTTAGTTGGCTGCAAACGGTTCTGTAACGTATTGTACGACGGAAACCCGGCTACCGGGGTGGTGTCGTCCGTCAGCCCACAGTCAGCACACCACGCCAAGAGCAATCATCAGTCATCACATGCGGCCGCCGTCGTCGCCCTACCACAATGTCGCATCGTCCCACCATTCCCACCTTCTCGACCGGTTGCGGGCAACCGACGGCTACAGATCTACCGATCGCACCTACATCGCCGAAAAAAGGGGCAAAACATTGCCGCAATCAAACAAAAGAACCTCGTATACGCTCGCTACCACAGAATCACCGCTGCTGCTTCTGCTGCTGCTCCTTCCACGGGTCAGCGCCGCCCGCCACCGACACAGTCCACCGAGACGGCTCCTTGAGCGACCCGGCCTCCGACTCCACCGCAATCTCGCGCGCAACGACAATGTTGTTGTTGTTGTTGTTGTTGCTGCTGCTGCTGCAGCTATTCGCGTTCTCGCACAGGATCTGCTCGTCGCTGTCCCACGCGGCCGTCGTGCCGGGGGCCTGGCTGCCGCCCTTGGGCGTGCGCAGCGGGTAGCCGCCGCCGCTGATGCCGCTGATGCCGCCGCCGCCGCCGCCGCCGCCGATGGTGCGCCCCGCGTACGGCTTGTCGGTGTTGGTGCTGTGGCCCTTGGAGAACAGCACGCTCAGCCCGATCTTGTTGCAGAAGGCGCGGATGGGCGCCTGCACCACGGGCAGGTTGGCGACGACGACCGAGACGAACTCCTCGCGCACGGACCACTCGCTGCCGCTGATGGCGCCTTCGGGGCCGGACTGCGGGAGGATTGTTAAGTGTTGGGCGGGGACGGCGGGGTGGGGAAAAGGGGGCTGTCTTACGCTGAGGATGACGACGCCGCGGATGATGGCCGCCATGATGACGAAGATGACGCCGCAGAACAGGATGGCCAGCGGGATCTTCTTCCGCAGGCTCAGGTTTACGGTCCAGAGAAGCTGTACGGCGGTGAGCACGACTGGCAGCCAGGGGGGGGGGGCGGATAAAGGTACCGGTAGGGGGATCGACAGCAGGAAGAGGTCGGTGATGACGTCCGGGATCAGGACCGCAAAGACATAGAGTTTCGAGTTGGTGGGCTGGCAGATACCCGGATCGGGGCTGATCTGCCAGTATTTCGAGATGGGGCGGCAGCCGACGAGGAGACACAGGGTCACGACGACCCAGGTCACGCCGATCAGGCCGTACGCGATGTAGATGCGCACCTGCCAGTGCGGCAGCTTGTAGGTCAGGCGGGAGTAGAAGACGGCCACGCAGACCTTGATGCACCACAGGCTCGCGGCATACAGCGTCCAGCCCAGGACCTGGATCTTGGATCCCAGCACGCGGTCGGCATGTTCCTGCGAGTCGGGCGAGAGCGCGGCGCGCTCCTCGTCGGTCATGTAGCTGTTGGTGAGGCCGTCGGTCCGGGTCACGACGAGCGACGCCGCCACCGTGACGATGGTGCAGAGGATCTGTGGTCAGTTAGCCGGCCTGAGGGCAGCGCAGAGGGCGGTGGCAGAGCCGGCGGTGCCTACACCAGCGAGCACCATGAGGTAGTCGTCGAGCTGCAGGTGGGCCAGCCCGACGCGGCGCCAGCGGACAAAGGTTCGGAACGCGATGATGACGAGCATCAGCCCGAGCAGGACGAAGGATTCCACACCATTGGCCATGGTGAGGGTGGTGGACAGGCAGAGCAGGGGGGCTTGGGGCAGGGGGCCGGGGGCAGGAGGACCGGTGCGAGCACAACAACAGTGAAGTTGGCACGGTTCTGGATAATTCTTCTCTTGCTGCTCGAACAGCTTATGCCGGCTCTATTTAATACACATTGCGCACCGACGGCATGGTGGAGGCAAATCTCAACACCGGAAAACCCTTTTTCACGATCGCAGATCCGCATCAACACTAACGGCTTTTCTCCTTTGTGGCGCGGGCGCGCGTCTAATATTGGCTGGCGAGATTGCGCGCTCTGGGATCAGGGCCTCGGTTCGGGGCCCAGGGTGGACTCCCTCTGCCCCGCGTCGGGCAGCGCGAGCGGCTGTTGCTCTCTCGTTTACTCCGTACGGCCCCCTGGCCTCGAGCGGGAGCCAAGGCACTAGCCAGCGCCCCCTCACCAGGGGTTGCCGACCCCATCCAGCAGACCATCAAGTCCCCGACTCTGTCTCTGTTGACAATCGCGACAACTCGGCAATGCAATGATGGCGTCGGAACATGAGTACGACTTTGTGGTGGTCGGGAGTAGGTGTTCGCTGGCTCACCGCCGAGTGTCGCTGACGACAAGACAGGCGGGCCAGCGGGCTGCGCGCTGGCCCATGGCCTGGCGCACGCCCCCAAGAAGCCCAGGGTGCTGCTGCTCGAGGCCGGCGGCACGAACGCCGACCCAAGCCTCCGCGTCGACGGGCAGCGGTGGCTGTCGTTTACCAACAAGGACATGAACTGGGGCTACAAGACGACGCCGCAGGCTCACTGCGCCGGCCGCGAGCTCGACTACTCCCGGGGTCTGGGTCTCGGCGGGTCCAGCGCCATCAACTTCGGCGTCTACACCATCGGCGCGCGCGACGACTACGACGAGTGGGCGCGCATCGTGGGCGACGACGCCTTTTGCTGGGAACCGGTCCAGGCGCACTTCAAGCAGCTGGAACGGTTCCACGCGACCCTCCCGCAGGGCGTCGACAGCCGGTACGCGGCGCCCCGGGCGGCGGACCACGGCTCGTCCGGCCTCGATGTCGGCTTCCCGGACGCGTGCGAGGCCGACGTCGTGCCACTGCTCGACGCCTTTGCGCAGGCCGGCTACCCCCTGAACCCCGACCACAACTCGGGCGACCCGATCGGCATGTCCCTGCTGATCAGCTCGGCGCACAAGGGCCGGCGCTCCACGGCCCAGGACCTGCTCGTGCCGTGCCCCGCGAACCTGACCATCATCACCGACGCGCCGGTGCAGCGCGTCGTGCTCGACGGCAAGCGCGCGATCGGCGTCGAGGCCCGCGGGACGCGGTATCTGGCGTCCAGGGACGTCATCTTGTCAGCTGGCGCGCTCAACACGCCGCAGATCCTCATGCACTCGGGGATTGGGCCGGCGGCGCAGCTCGCGCAGTTCGGGATCCCCGTGGTGCACCCCGCCGCGGCCGTCGGGCAGGGGCTCCGCGACCACGGCTTCTGCCCGCTCGTGTACAAGCGCACGGCGACCAGTACGGACCGGGCGGCCTTCTACGGCGACCAGGCCGCCATGGACGCCGCGCTGGCGCAGTGGAAGGCCGACGGCACCGGGCCGTGGACCACGTTCGCCACCGCGATGGGCATCGGCTTCTTCAAGTCGGCGGCGCTGGCCGCCTCGGCCGAGTTCGCGGCGCTGCCCGCCGACGTGCAGCGCTATCTCCGCCGCGAGACGGTGCCGCACTTTGAAGTCTTCACGCACTTCCCGATCCACTGGTTCCTCCCCGACTTCCCGCGCGACGACCTCAGCTACTCGTGCCTGCTGGTCTTCCCCTACAACGGCCAGAGCCGCGGCACGGCCACGCTGCAGTCGGCCGACCCCGCCGTGCCGCTGCGCTTCGACCCGTGCTTCTTCGACCACCCCTTCGACCGCCGCGCCGCCATCGAGGCCCTGCGCGAGGCCCTGCGCTTCACCCGCAGCGACGCCTACGCCCGCGACACCGTCGCCACCCTGGCCGCGCCCGCGTCCGACTCGGACGACGATCTGTGGGCGTACTGTGCGCAGTCCTTTGGCTCGAGCTGGCACATGACCGGCACCGCCAAGATGGGCCGGCCGGGCGACGCCGATGCGGTTGTGGATAGCGACTTCCGCGTCATGGGGGTTGAGGGCCTGCGGGTCGCGGATATGAGTGTCGTGCCGGTCCTGGCGAGCTGCCATGTGCAGGCGGTTGCGGGTGAGTTGGCCGCGTCTCTGTCGTTGCTGCGTGCGTGATTGACTGCGTGGCTGACTGACTGGGTGTGGCAGGTCTTACCGGGGCGATTTGTGCGGAGAAATTGGTGGCCGAGTATGGGCTTGCGTAGCGTGTGTTCTCAGGTCGCGTCGGCTGGCAAGAGCAGGCTGGGGAAGAACTGCGGGAAGGTGCGCCGTGTATCTAGGTAGGCACCGACCTGTCTGTGTTGCAGCGCATGGAAGCGACGATACAACCGCAATAGATGTTGGCCGCCGGTTGAAATGACCGCACGGTAAGGACGCCCGCCCGACTGACTCCAAGTCTCCGAAACCCAGACAACCCCTCATTTCCCCCCCTACAACCCCCAATTATGCGCCCACGCCATCCACCCCTCCAACACCCCCTCCCCCACAGGCTCCGTGCCCCGAGAAGACGCAGGGCCTGCATTCGCTTCCGGCGGCGCCGCCCGCGTTGCGGAGTGACGACCATTTCGCGCGAGATCGCTCCGGGAACTGGGTGTGATTGATGGCCATGCTGCGCCGTTTCCACAACGTTTCATTTCTAAGCTTCTACCCAGCCCAACGCATTCCCCAGCCGGGACCAGCCCGTAAACAACACGGCGCGCGCGGCCAGCGGACCCCCCCTCCCTGCTAGCCACAACCCGATCTACCTGCGCGAGTCACGCGACGGCTGGCCGCCGCCGCCGCCGCCGCCGCCGCTACTAGTCCCGCCACGTAGCCGCAGGACGACGGGGCTGCCGCTGTAATCGTCGGCGCACTTGCGGAGCCATCTGCCAAAGTCGGCGCCGTGGCAGGTCGCGGGCAGCAACTTGTTGCAGCGCGAGAGCTCCGTGACCAGCTCCCCGGTGGTCGGGTGGTCTTTGCGCTTGAGCGCATTGTTATACGAGTAGTCGAGGGCACTGACGTCTGCCGCCGGGACCACGCCGTGTTCGTGTGTTAGCGGTGTTGGTTCGCCGGCTGGGTACAAGGAGGGTGGGGGAGGGTGGGGGAGGGAGAGATGGGGGCCAAGGGAGAGACAGGCAACGTACGCAGTGTCAGTGCGAGGAGCACGCGGTGGATGGCCGCCGTGGCCGAGGCGACGCCGGCCTGGCGGCGGAGCTCGATGGTCCCCAGCCGAAAGTAGGGGTGGAAACTGGTCGACAGATAGCGGTTCGCCTGGAGCTCGCCGGTTGTGGCGTCCAAGCTCGTCTGCGTCATCGCGCCGACCAGAGACATCTCGCCGTTTTTTGCCGCGGCAAAAATCTTCCGGAAGACGGGCTCCCAGCCCTTGGTCTGCACCGCCTTGTACTCGGCCGTTGCGAAGACGGTATGGTTGGGCTCCGCATAGCGGTTTGTCCGGCGCGCCGGCGGCAGCAGGCCCTGCAGCGCCTGTTCCCACAGGAATGCCCCGTTGGCGACCTTGACGAGGTCGGCCAGGGTGTACTTGTCCTTCTGCTTGGGCCCCGGCGAGACGTGTACGTGGCACGCGCAGCATTCGTTCGTCCAGAGGTCGAACTGTTTCTCGACGGCCTCGAAGATGCGCTTAATGTCCACCTGCCAATGCTTCTTGGACGACATGGGCGGCGAGATGATCTCGATGCCCCCTGTGTGAGGAGTCAGCCCCAACTGCCAGTGCCGGTGCCAGCCAACCTTGGAAGTGAGAGAGGGAGGTGGGGGCCGCTGCCGTACAGTACTTGCGGCCGTCCTTTGGCTTCCTGTCATCGAGATCGCGTTCTTTCAGGCTGGCGTCGGGCTCACACGTCCAGCCATGCTTGTCGCCCAAGGCCTTTTTGATGGCGGCTTCGATGGCCTGGCCCACAACAAGGCGTTGGGCCTCCTTCTTGGCCAGGACCTTGCTGTTGTTGCTGAGATCAAAGTCCCACTTCTGCCAGTGCTCCGGCACGCTGGCACGCTCCCCGCGCGAGGCCAGCTTGTGCAGGACCTTGGCCTGGACACGGTCCTTGACCTTGACGAAAATCTCGATCTCAATGCCGAAAAGGGGAGACGGACCCTTGCGCGTCGGCGCCGGCCTCGCACTGCTGGAGCTCATGGTGGACGGTAGAGCGGGACGCGCGTGTCAAGTCGGACGGGTTTGCAAGTTGGGATGTTGGAAACGAGAAGGATCAAAGAAGAAAGATGCTGCGCGAGCCACAACAACCAGTGTCACGGCGGGAAAAAGGGGGTTGGGTTGATGATGGAATGAATGGCGTTTGTCTCCTCGACTCGATACTCGCGGGGGGGGGTTGTGTTTTTATATCGCGGCCACTGGACGATGGCGGCCAGGAGGGCTGGCATCCGCATGTCCATACCGTGCATCATCGTGGCGTGTTGGACGAAAGAGAAGGGGTCCATAGCCGTCGCAGACCAAGAGCCAACCCACTGGCGATGCGATTGGGGGGGGGCTGAAACGGAAGCCTCAGTCATCCGTCAGCGGCCTCACGAGTAGCGCTGCTGGGCGCGTGAATGCAGAGCAGCAATCACTCAGCAGACTGCAGTGGATAGATACTTCGTACATAAGTTCGTAAATCGTAACGGTGCCGTCCTGCTCGGCCAAGGCTAAGCAAGGCGAAACAGCGTGACGGCTGCAGCCTGCGCCCGTCTCACGGATTCCATTACTCGTCCTCGTATACCCTCGTATGCACGGCACAGTACCCGGGCCCCAAGAAGCCGTCGGAAAACCACAGTTCGGTCTCTGATGATACATCGCACGAACACACGCACGTATATATAAGAAGCCGCCTCGACGCATCATGCCGAGACTGTCCCCCCCAACTCGACTGCATCGCGCTCTACACAACCAGCTCCCACCACGAACCAGCCGCCACCCGACCCTGTATCCCCGCGTGCCGCCTCGGCAATTCAGTTTTGCATCCCTCATCCCACCCTCCCCACCCAACCGCGCCCCCACCCACGCAACCACCATGTCCGGCGCACGACCGACCCCGGCCGCCGCCGCCAACCCCGACGCCGCCGCCGACGCGCGCCGCGAGAAGCACTGGAAGCAGTGGAGCGCGCACGCCGACAGCGAGCGCGTCTTCCCCATCGTCTTCGACAAGGCCGCCGACACGGCCCTGCGCCGGCTCGACAGCAAGCTGTGCGACGACAAGGCGAACCAGCGCACGGTCGCGCGCGTCGCGGCCTGGGACGACGACGACGACAACAACAACAACAACAACAACAACAACAACAACAACAACAACAACAACGCCGCTGCCGGCGCGCCCGGCGCTACCATGCAGATCGTCATGCTGCGCGCCGGCCTCATCGCCGGCCTCGAGGACACGCATGCGCTGCGCGACGGGCCGTCCGTCCGTGTGGACGGGGTCGAGCGGACGTGTTTCTGCTTGGTTGCGCGCGCCGCGTCTGTGTCTGCGACTGCGGGGGCGAAGGACCCGAGGCCGCTGGCTGGACAGCCTGGCGGTTGCCAGCGGCCAGCGAAGTAGTGTCGGCCGCGGCTTTCTTTTGCCCGGCCTTCGACTGTGCTAGGACGGAAGGGCAGGGGGGGGGGCGCGGCTGGTTGGCGGTAGAGGTGGCGAGGGCCGGTCTGGATTCACTACCTAAGACAGATGATAGATGCGCAGTGCCAGCATTGCGCAAATACAGTCTGGTATCTTGTGTCTTGTTCTACATGTCCAGTTCTTATTCTGGGTGAAGCTGTGTTCTTGTGGATGATGATGGGCCGACCAGTGGCTTTAACTAGTAGCTGCTCCTACTTTGTCTATGTACATCGGCTAAATGTTGAGCTGATTAGCACACTACGCACGAGACTGTCGTCGACTACAAAGGCGACGTGGATGCCCTCAATCCTGATCCAATACGAAGCGGCTAACTAATATATAAATGACTTAAGCGTCAGGGTTGTTGTACTAATAGAAGGCTTATGTTGAACCCACCTTGGCAAAGTGGGACCATGGTGGCGATATTGGATGAACCTACTCAGGGGTTCAGGGGCAGATTGGTCTTGGCATAGCATTGGGTATCCGTTGGCTCCCCCGAGGAAATAGGCTTTTGAGCTACACACAGCTTTTTCACAGTTATAGAGATTAATACAATTGAAGCCATCATCACTGTTAATTCTCTGTTCAGACCAATCAGATTCCGATCCTATATTTTAGGTTCGACAATTAAGAGTCTTATTACTTAAATTACCTTTAAGCAACGCTAAAAGCCTGAACCTTCGAGCTAGCTAGCAGTTAAGATATCTACTACTAAGTCAACTACTAACCTTGCTATATTTAAGAAGCTAGCTAACTAGTACGCTTAGAACGTCTAGTTTACCTCGAAAGTAGCCTTATACAAACTGCTTAACTACGTCCTAGGCAAAGAGGCCCTACTTAAGCACCCTAGCGAGTTCGATCCCAATACAGCCTAGGCTATATACGAAGCTAAAACTATAGCTAAGTTCGATCGCTTGAACCTAGCCTTAACCCTAGCACGAGATATCGACTACGACGGCGCTAATACGCCTGTCTTACGAGTTACCCGAAGCGGTACGGCCTACGCCCCCGCCCCCGGCTACGCTAGCGCTTACGCCGGAGCCAGCGGCGGCAATAACGATAACGCGGCTACCGCCGTAGCCGCCTAAGCAGCTAAGTAAGCATACCTATTAATAGTGTAGAACCAGATACTCTCTATCTTAAAGAATAACTACTAAGAGAAGGCCTAAGAGGCGGCCTAATAACGGA
Source organism: Trichocladium antarcticum (assembly GCA_033297235.1). Lineage (NCBI taxonomy): Eukaryota > Fungi > Ascomycota > Sordariomycetes > Sordariales > Chaetomiaceae > Trichocladium > Trichocladium antarcticum. The sequence continues at coordinate 442,214 of MU853413.1, forward strand.
AGGAAGTCTAGAAGCTCCGGGACTTTATTATAGATACAGTCTAGGTCTAGCTACAAATAACCCGACTTTATATAGACTAAGGCGTTAATAAGTAGTACCGTATCTATAAGGGATTCGAGGCTAACGACATCGAGGCTACTATAGCCCTCCGTAAGAAGATCCGAGCGTACTACGCTATCCTTAAACAATCGAGGTTCGCGACCGCGGTATAAGAGGACTTTAAACCGTAGATTAAGAAGTAGGAGATATTAATAGAGGAAGCTATTATAAGAGATATCTAGGAGGGAAGTCTCCCGATTATATAGATTACTAACCTAAGCAAAGCTATAAACTAGACACCCTTTACCTTCGTTACTTAATTAGAAAAACAGAAAGTAGTTGCTACTAACTTCTAAGACTATACGATCGAGGATATAACCTACTAACTATAGATCGGCGCCTAAGACCTCCCGCCGAAATCAAAGCCTAGGGTTACCTGTAGGGCGTTCCTGACGTTCGGTAGCGGAGACAAGAGAAAGAGAGGCGATACGAGTTCCTAGTAGGATAAGGAGGAGATCGCGCTATATAAGGCGTATTACGGAACCTACAATATAGAGAGATACTACTATCTACACCTATCTAGAGCCCCCTAGGGCTTTATACCTAGAGACTATATCCTCTAGAGAATAGAGAGAAACCTTAAGGCTAACCCCTTAATTAAAGCTAAAACAGGGCGGATAAAGCCGAAAAGATAGAGAACCAACCTGAAAGAGTTATCCTAAGATCGGGATTAACTCCCTATAGCGTTAGCCCCTAGTAGGAGCATACAATAACAACGTACTTCCCTAGAATACCGCCCTACTTTATAACTAGAGGTAGCTAAATACTAGATACCTGCTACGTTGCTACTAGTAGATAAGAGACCTACTACCTTAAAAACAGTAGATAAGAGACCTACTACCTTAAAAATAGTAGAAGAGAAACCTACTACTTTAAAACTAGTAGAAGAAAAGTGCCGAAAGGCCTATAAGATACCTACTATAAATTTAGTAGAAGAAGAGCGCTAAAACTCTATAAAACTAGCAGTAGCCCCCTAAAAGTGCTAGATAGCTAATCAAACAGCTAAGGCCCCCCCTGTTCAGACAAACACCTCTTTAGAGATAACATCGGCACCTAGCTAGGAAGCTACTAAGATATTAGAGAATTTTCTAACGCCTTACTTCAAGAAGTAGGTATAGTAGCTAGCTAGGTACGGACGTATAGTTAGAAGGTATACCGTAAGCTTCTTTACTACACTAGCGGCCTTCTAAGTAGGGCAGCTTATATACCCTCTAGTTAACTTGTCTATCCTTGATTCCGGCTTAACCATCTACCTATATAACAACCTCTCCCGGTTTAAGTCGCTACCTTACCTTGCAAGCCCGTCCGATTACGTTTAGGCGGGAGAATACCCTATTGCTATCGAGGGATATAGCAAGGTCGACATTACAGTTAAGACTAAGAACAGATCCTAAGTTATTACTCTTAAGGACGTAGCCTTCTGCCTAACCTTCGCCTATAATCTCGTCTCTCTCTAACAACTTAAGAACCGTAGTATCTAGTAGGATATACGCAATAACTACCTATAGCGCGGAGATATAGTATACCTCTACAACGTTTAAGACCGATATAGCCAATTCGTTCTAGAATATATCCCTTAGACTACTATATACGCCGCCTTCGCTACTAGAAAACAGAAGCTTAATACCTAGACCGTGTAGGCACTATCTAGAGCAGATACAATAACATAGCACCTGCAACTTAGCCACCTAGGTCCAAGGGCCCTCGAATACCTCGTTAATAGCGCCTATAGAGTTAAGATCAAGGGTATTACTACGGTTTAATATAACGGGTACAGATATAGCAAAGCTAAACGAAGAATCAGCCGCGAACTACGCCTAGACCCGCTAAAGCTAGGAGACCGTATCGCTATCGACTTCTACAAATACCTAGGCGCGCGACAAGACTATACTACACTACTACTCGCTACTAACCGATACTCTAGATATATATAGGACTACTATATAAAGAACTATAAAGGCGACAATATCCTAGCGGCCCTAAAGACCCTGTTCTATATACTAGAGACCTAGTATAAGATCAAGCCTAAAGCGATTAAATGTAACAACGAGTTCACTAAGACCGACGCTATTAACGCGTTCTTCGGACTTAAGGGAGTCAAAGTCGAGCCCTACGCCGCCTATACGTAAGAATAGAACAGGGTAGTAGAGCGCTTAGGGGGTATAATCAAAGAAAAACAATATTATATAGCTCTAAGCGCTAACTTCCTAATCAAACTATAGCTCGAGATTTCCCAAGTATCGGTCTACCTCTATAACTATATACTAAGGTAAGGCAATAGGTAGAAGACCCTATTCGAAATGTTCTAGAAGGGTCTAGAAAAGAGAAGCATAGTTGTAATTGTCACGGGTCTAGCCGTGACATATAGCCGTATGGCCATTGCGGGCCGTATGGCCATTGTGGAGCGGTTGTGCGATGTAGGGCCTGCAGAGCCTGCAGCATATAGAGCCCGCCGTAGGGCATATCCCTGGCGGGCTACACCTACGATCTTAAGTTCCTTGTACAACTACATCGAATATATACGTACCCTAACATTGGGCATTTACCACCCGTGATAGTTGGTTGTACCTTCTGTTCGTATGCGCAGACCCTCGTCGATTGATTACGACGAATTTGCGTTACGCGAACTAACCGAAATTACAATTCGACCGCCCCGAACCTAAGAAACGACAAGACAGTCCTAAGAACCTGAACCTAAGAAACCGAACCCCTAAACCTAAGAACCCCCGAACCTAAGAAACCTAAACAAAGAAGATAACAAGTACTATAGACGTTGACGTAAGCTCTATAGCCTAAGTGCCTATTCCTATTAAGGATATATATAGCGAGGCTACTATAGCCCTAAAGGAAGAGATATACCTAAAGCTAAAGGGTTATTTCGAAGGATACTACAGGCCGTTTATAGGTAACGACCTCCTGCTTAAAGCGCTTAAAAGAGCTAGGAAGGACAATACGATAGAGAGGATAATAGCGAACCTTACCGAATATATCCTTAGGGGCGCGACTAAGGAAATCTAGAGATAGATAGTTAGGGCAAACAAGGCGAACGAGAAGGCTATAGTACTATAAGCAGAGAATAACGTTTTAACGAGGCTAATCGAGTCCGGGAAGCTAGGCGGTAGCGGCGGCGGTACTAGAGAGGGTAGTATACTATATATATCTACGTTCTCGGGCTCTAAGCGGGACTTAGCGAAGCGAACTATATAATTTAGAATATAGAAGACGCTGATTACGGCACGATAGGCTGTAAGGCCGCTAGAATATATAACCGAGAAAGCGAAGATCCTCTATATAGCTTCGCTACTAGAGGGAATTGTAGCTATAGGAATTAGTAACTATATCGATACTATTGTTACGAATCTAGGCGATAAGTAAGCCTAGGTATAGATAACTACTAACGAGTTTATTAAGTTCCTTTCTAAGAAGTACGTAACGATAGATCTAGTAGCTAACGTAGAGAATAAGCTATATAAGATAGCGTAGAAGGACAAGTATATAAAGTTTATAGACGTTATTATAGAGTTCTCGAACCTCTACGACCTAAGTAACTAGGATAACGCGACCTATATACGCGCGCTAAGAGAGAAGCTTTCGAAGCTAATGTAGGACCTGATCCTACTATAGACAAACCTCCTAGCCTAGGATAACTTCTAAGGATAGGTTACTATAGCCTAAGCCTAGGCTAATAACCTTAAAATAGAGGAATACTTAAAGAAGGCTAACGAGCTAAACTACTATAACGGCTATAATACTAAGAAGGAAAGTAAGGACCTAAACGCTATAGACGTTAATTAGGTAACTACTACCGAGGATAAGGCAACTATCTTATAACTCTCTAACTTAAAGAGGGAGCAGTATATAGCTATAGGTCTCTACTTCCTCTATAGTATAAGGGGCTATATCGCGGCGAAATATATAGAGAAAGGCAAGCAAGCCTAGAACAACCTAGGCGCTAGAGGTAAAGGGTAGCAGGGCGGCTATAGTAACTACGGCGGGTTCGGTAATAACGGCGGATTCGGCAATAACGGCGGATTCGGTAATAACGGCGGATTCGGTAACAATAGTAGTAGCTTAAACTAGAACAACAATAGCAGCCTAAACTAGAACAACTATAACGGTAGATTCAATAATAACAACGGCGGATTCGGTAATAACGGTAGATTCGGAGGCGGCGGAGGCTATAGCGGCGGCGGATACCTATATTAATAGAACAACAATAACTAGAACTTTGGCAATAACGGTAGAGGCTACGGCGCGTACTACGTACGATTTATAGACTAAGGCTATGTTCTAGGAGAAGTCGATTACAACGATACTAAGCGCTACGAACCTAAATAGAGCACGGAAGACCTAGAATAGTAACAACAGTACTAGGGAAATGCCTAGCCTTTACGCGAAGACGTATATAGGGGTACGAAGGCTATTATAGGGGAGGTAGTAGCGATTTAGTCATTAGCGCTATTAGTTAGATAGCTAATTCAATCCTATTATCCTCCTACATTGTAATAAGCAAGTGTAAGATAGCGTATATAGCGCTTGTAGATTTAGGCTATATAGGTCTCGCCTTTATAGACTTTAGTTTCATAGTATATAACAACATACTACTAAGCAGACTAGAAACAAGGAAGCTACTCTACTTAGCTAATAGTATACTAAAGTTATAGATCGAATAGAGTATAGTACTAGAACTAAGGATCGGCTAGTATAGGGAGAAGCTTCGGTTCTTTATTACTATACTAGCGAAAGACAATCTAATTATTCTAGGCCTCCTATAGCTAAGAAGACACGACCTAACAATTAACTAGGCGGACCTAAAGCTTACGTTTAGGGAGCGTTACTAAAAGTAACGTTACTTACTAGGATATATAACTAAGCTAACGGTACTATAAGCGAAGCCTATAACTACGGAACCTACGACCGTAGAACCTACAACTGTAAAAAACACTACGAAATACTAAGCATTGGTTAAGGAAGTCCCGGATAAAGGGGAACTAGAGGATAGGGAGTATAACCGGAGTCTAGAGAACCTATAGAAGAAAAGGAAGAGAAGGTTATCCCCGTTATAACGCTATTAGAGAGCGCTCGAGAACGGACCGTAGTAGACCTTATCCCCGCTAGGATCGAGAGTAGTAGTTATTCTAAATAAGCTTATAAGGAGGCTATAACTAGCGAAAAAGGTAAACGGGCGTAGGTACCTATAGGCGCCGCTACTACCGAAACGACTCCCGAAGCTACTACCGCGTAACAAGGCGATTAATAAGAATTACATTAAGATACTAAACGCGCTAAACTTTATACTTTTCTACTACTAGAAGGGTATAACGGTAATATATATAACGGTCGACTAACTAGAATAAGCAATACTAAACGAGAAGAAGGACGAGGAAAGGGCCGCGCTCTACGCTTTACTAGACGAATTTTACAAGTGGATATTAAACTACAAAGGCTCGCTAAAGGACTATACTTTAGTACTCCTAGAATAGCACTATAAGTTCGTAAACGCCCTCTAGAGCAACGTAGAGACGATTTATAGGATTATAGAGAAGGACGCTTGGAAATTCTTCGAGAAGAGTAATAAACCCTAGCTAATAGTAGCGGATATCTTAAAACGCCTACTAGTAGAGTATTGTAATACGTTCGAGACTTTTCTTCCCTAGGAGGCGGATACGCTACTACTATATAGATTATATAACTATAAAATCGAGCTAATACTAGGAAGCAAGCTACCGTTCTTAAGGAATAGACTGTTCTTACTAATAGAGCTACGTATAGTTAAGCGCTAGCTAGATAACTACCTAATAAAAGGCTTTATCTAACTATCGAAATTAAGTACGGGAGCGCCTTTGCTACTTACCTAGAAGCTAGGAGGTAGAGTGTAGATTTACACTAACTTCTAAGGTCTAAATAACGTTTCGATAAAGAGTTAATATCTAATACCACTAATCAAGGAAACACTCGATTCTATCTATAGAGCGCGGATCTTTACGAAGCTGGATGTTATCGCGGCGTTTAACAGAGTCCGAGTAGCGGAAGGCCACGAATAGTTAATAGCGTTTATAATACGATTTAGCCTTTATAAATTGCTAGTTACGCCGTTCGGGCTATAGGGAGCGCCTGCTACGTTTTAGTACTATATTAATAATACGCTATACGATATACTAGATATATACGCTATAGTATACCTAGATAATATACTAATCTACTCTATAAATATAGCAGACTACGTTAAGCAAGTGAAGGAGGTACTAAAGAGACTGTACTAGGCAGGGTTCTAGGTCGATATTAACAAGTGCGAATTCTATACTATAAGAACGAAATACCTAGGCCTAATCATTACGCTAGGCGGTATCAATATAGACAAAGAGAAGGTAGTAGCTATTATATCCTAGGAACCGCTAATAACGAGGCGGTAGCTATAACGGTTCTTAGGCTTTACGAACTTCTACTAACGATTTATTAAGAACTTCTTAGGAGTAGTACGGCTACTTTACGACCTTACAAAGAAGATAACAAGCTAGGAATAGAGTAGACTATGCTATCTAGCTTTCGAACAACTAAAAACGTACTTCTCGATAGTACTAGCGCTAAGGATCTACAACTAGGATAAGCCTATAGTCGTCGAAACTAACGCTTTAGACTAGTTAGTAGGCGGAACGCTACTATAGTAAGACGATAACGGCGACTAGTACCTAGTAGCCTACTTTAGCACGAAGCACTTAGTATAGGAATGTAATTACAATATCTATAACAAGGAGCTATTAGCGGTAATCAAGGTACTAGAAGAATAGCGACTAGAACTAGAGGGAGTAAACGGCCGGTTTGATATTATTATAGACTATAAGAACCTTCAGACCTTCGCGACGACGAAGCAACTGTCCCTAAGGTATATACGGTAGTCTGAATTCCTATTACGATTTAACTTCTATATTATCTACTAGCCGGGATTAGCAAACGCGATGCCGGATACGCTAAGCCGCAAGCTAGAACATATGCTATAGGGCGTAGAGGATAACCGACTCTAGAACTGCAAGAGGCTACTGATCGACCCTAACCGGTTCGATCCAGAGACATTTGAACTGCTAAGACTATATAACGAGGCGATTATAGTTAACTAGTTGGACCTATTAAGATATATTTATTCGTACTCCGATATGCCTTACGGCGCGCCGGTCCTGCTACTGGTTTATATACAAAGGAAACCGTACCCCCTGAACAGGGGGCCGGGTAAAAACCCCTGCCTACGCTTCTGCTTTAGCGCTTTGAATCCATTATACTACGTGTTAAAGGTAGCCCCTATCTCCCTTAGCGGCTCGATTCGGCACTTCCTACACCCTCTCCGCTGCTCTTAGCCGCTTTCGCAGCTATCGTAGCTTCTAGTTGCAGCCTACGAGCTACGCTATACTCTATTAGGCGCCCCGAATCTATTAACTAGCTAATAACCACCTTTACTAAGCTCTTGTACGGCTATATAGCTTGTTGTAAGACAAGCTACAGATCCTATTATAACCGTATTTGTAACTCCTCCTAGGTTCTATACTTCGGTAGATCTTTGCACTATACTACTAGGTGTTCGATCGTTTCTTTGCCCTCGCTACACTCGCAGTACAGTATAGTAATCTCTAGGACGTTCACCCTATTTAGGTACTCCCGGAGGCCGATGTCCCCGCTACGCGCCTAGGCGAGCAGGGAGCTCTAAGCCTTGCTTAGACCCTCGTGTCTCTTAAGGGCAAGGTCTGTAAATAGTTATATCAGGGGGTCCTTGTCTGCCGAGCGGTGTGTAGGTCTTCTTGCTCTCGTTACGAGCGCGGCGCGCCTCTCCTGGGCCGCTATCTCGCGCTCCTGCTAGGCAAGTTCCACTACTCTATCTGTATCGAGGGTCTTGTTCTTCAGCTTCCCTATCTTCTACTTTTGCTTGGCCTACTCGTTTGCTACAGCTGCTGCTCTCTCGACCCCTATTAAGATATATTAACGATCTGCTGAACGAAATGTACACGAGCTTGGATCTGCTGAAGGCAACGCTTAGGGCGCTGGCAGACCCTAGGACTAGAGCTTGGCCAAAGGATATTAAAACGAGGCTTAAAGTGCTATATACGGAGTGCTATGCTATTGCAGGCCAGGTATATTACTATAGGAGAATACTTATTGACCTAGACAATAACGAGATATAACTATAACTGATTTACTAAACCTACGTATTAGGACCTAGGGGCTACCTAGGAAGAACCAAGACTATTGACCTAATGAATCGGAAATACTAGTAGACTGGGATAACTAGTACTATTCGCGATTACTATAACGCCTGCTTGCTGTATAATAAGACGAAAACGCCGAGGGCGCTGCCGATAGGCTTTCTGAAGCCGCTGCTAGTACTACTCTTGCTATAGCAGGATATATCGGTAGATTATATTATACTACTACCGCTATATATAAGGAGAAACCGAACCTTTAACTATATTGTAGTAGTAGTGGACCGACTGACGAAAATGCGCTACTTTATCCTAATAGAGACCTTAGAAGTAGATAAGTTAACGGACCGCTTTGTAGAACGGGTCTATAGCCTATACGGCCTGCCCGAGACGATTATATTAGATAGAGGTATATAGTTCGTTTTAACGTTCTAGAGAACACTATTGTCGAGATTAGCGGTAACTCTAAAACTATTATTGGCGTTCTACCTACAAACGAACGGCTAGACTGAACGGATTAACGTAGAGTTAGAGTAGTATTTGCGCCTTTTCGTCAACTAGGTATAGGATAACTAGGCGGACTAGGTACCGCTTGTAGAGTTTGTAGGGAATAATATATCGTTAGAGACAACGGGAGTATCACCTTTCTTCGCGAACTATAGTTTCTACCTACGTATAGGCGTAGAACCGAGCAGACTATACCTACTAGAACTCTCGGAAGCTTAGAAAAGGGAGTTTTTCCGGGCGATAGACATATCTATACGCTTTAAAGTAATGCTAGATATAGCGAAGGCACTAGCGAGACAAGCGTAGGACCGTTACGAGATTAACGCGAACGCTAAACGTAGCGACGCCCTAGTCTATAGAATCGGCGATAAGGTAATGCTTAATATACGGTATTAGGGGGAGTGGTGTAATTGGAGTGTGTTGTACCTAGAAGCCGCAAGGCTGTCGGTTCGAATCCAGCCTCCCTCACCCTCTTTTCGGTTTTTCAGGATTAGTCCCCTGCAAATTCTAACGAGAGTTACACTAACCAAAGAAGGAAAACCCGAGGAATAGCCGTCGTCTCGGAGACTAGGATCTAGGCCCCTACGTCATACACCAATCGGCAAGAACCCTATATTGCTCGCCATAGGATAAAAACAATCTAGCCGTAGTAGCTAGGGACCGGTAAACTACCTAGGGTAGAAGCTGAACTGCCTAACAAAATACTGCCAGGGGCCCCCCCTGGAAGAAACTGGACTTGAAGGAAGGAAGAGCGGAAGAAGGAGGAGATTATTAGCTACCCTAGAACTAATTACATCTAACAAAGGGGGCAGGTAGGGTTGGAGAAGGCTAGGGTATTATATAGTATAAAGGAAACAGAAGCGGGGAGATCAAATCGAAGAGTGGAGGTTTTCATCTAGCCTAGCGAGGGTACGGTTTCCTGTACTAAACAAACCAGTAGAAAGACCGGCGCGCCGTAAGGCATATCGGTGTACGAATAAATAAATAAATAATAATAAACGGCAACGTTATTGTCTTCTTCTACGTTAACGACATTGTTATTGCCTACCGTAAGAACAAGCAAGAGAAGGTAGACAAGATTGTCCGCGGGCTCTAAGAGAAATACAAGCTTACTAGTAGCAACAAGCTATAGTGGTTCTTAGGCATCGAGATCTACCGAGAGAGAGCAAAGAAGCTCGTCTAGCTTAGCTAGACATCCTACATCGAGAAGATCGCGAAGCTTACAGACTCGCAAACTATACCTAGAACGCCTATAACGACGGTAGAACTACTTCTATATAAGGATATTACAGACCTACGCGTAACGCGCCTCTACTAGAAGAAGATCGGTTCGCTACTCTATATAGCTATTACGTTATAACTAGACATTACATTCGTAGTCTCGAGACTTTCCCGATTCAATTATAACCTAGGCCTAGACTACTACGCGGCGGCCAATCAAGTACTAAGATATCTCTATTATATACGCTTCTTTACCCTCTAACTAGGAGGACGCGATTAGCTGATCGTAGCAAGTAACTCTTCCTTCGCTAATAACCTTATTAACCGAAAAAGCTCGTAAGGCTTTATAATCTAACTATTCGGCAGTTTAATCGCGTAGCGTACAAGCAAGTAAGATACAGTTACTACGTTAACGACCGAAGCTAAGCTATTAGCGCTCTCGCAAGCGGCTAAAGAAGGTATATTTATAAGCGGATTAATCTCCGAGCTAACGGTCGCTCTTAACAACGATTAGATCATAATCTAATGTAATAACTTGTAGACTATCCGTCTTATTAACGCTAAGATCGCTACTCTATAGACTAAGCTTAAGCACGTAGATATCTATAACCACTAGCTAAGGTAGGAGCGCGAAGCCGGCAAGATCAAAGTGGAATACGTTCCTACCGCGAAGATAATAGCCAACGGGTTCACTAAGGCTCTAACGGCAGATAAATACCAAGAATTCGTTAAGATGATTAATATAGCGCCTATCGAGAGCCTTATCCGCTAGAGAGCAAGCAAGGTTCTAACGGAAGAGAGTATAGCGCTTATAGCGGGATACCTATAGTCTATATAAGGGGGGTAGGCAGGGGTTTTTACCCGGCCCCCTGTTCAGGGGGTACGGTTTCCTTTGTATATAAACCAGTAGCAGGACCGGCGCGCCGTAAGGCATATCGGAGTACGAATAAATAAAATAATATATAAGGGGGTAGGAGCCAAGGAGTCTCCCGACTCTCCCTACTAGAAAACAAGAGACAGAGACCGGAGGGAGCCTAAGGCTAGATAGCTACGGAACGGAACGGATACTAGGGAGCTAGATTGCTAGGGAATTTAGATCTTAGGAATAACCTCACTTATAGGAGTGCTCTAGAGCGGCTGCCTAGCAGCTACTCTAAGGGGGTATGTTGAACCTACCTTAGCAAAGTAGGACTATAGTAGCGATATTGGATGAACCCACTCAGGGGTTTAGGGGCAGATTGGTCTTAGCATAGCATTAGGTATCCGTTGGCTCCCCCGAGGAAATAGGCTTTTAAGCTACACATAGCTTTTTCACAGTTACAGAGATTGACACAATTGAAGCCATCATCACTGTTGATTCCTCCGTCTGTTCAGACCAATCAGATTCCGATCCTATATTTTGGGTTCGACAGCTTAGTAGAGGGTAAGTAACAAGTTCGAATAGATAGAAAGAGATTATCTATTTAGAGAAAGAGAGTGCTCTAATAGAGCTTATATATAGATACCTCCTAGGCTAATAGATAACTATTTCGCTGCTTAATAGGAGCTTACGTTATCTTCATAGTAGTAGGACTAGTACTATAGAAGTTAAAAAAGTATATATATATAGCCTTAAGTATAATAGAAGTAGAGTTTACTAATGTAACGCTAGTAGGCTAAGTGTCACAGGCACAGCCTGTGTTATGTGCCATGTCATGTGCTATACCATGTGGTTAGCCGAGCACCATGTAGCTATAGGAGCGTAGCTCCACACTAGGTAGAGCTCACTACGTAGAGCCTTTAGCCCTCGCGAGCTCCTACGAAGGTTGCACTGTTATACAACCTTATTATATACGACCGTTACAGTAGGTTGTACCTTTAACTCGCGCGCGTAGCTAAGTCGTCTGCTCTAGAATAGAGAGTGTACTAGACTAACTAGAACGCTTCTTTTCCTAACGTACTAGGCTTTGTTTTCATTTCTTAACTACCTATATAGTATAAGTTAACTATTAGGACAAGCATCCTATATATAATAGCAATCTAACGAATAGGACTATAGTATTCTAACGAACCGGATAACTAAACTGGACAACGCTCCTACGAAGATAAGCGCGAAGATAATAAGCGGCGCCGACCTTATAGCGAAGCTACCGCCGAGACTTATAGCGCTGCGCGTAGTACTAAGCGAATAGTAGTAGAACGAGGTCTCTAATACTATACCTGCCTTTATAGTATCGATCGACGACGATAGAGGGTACGACCTCTTGGGGTTCGCTATAGCTATAAATTCGATAGTTGGCGAGCTAAAGAGGAAGCTCGATAAGTCTATTAGGAGGCTCGAAGGGTCTATTGTAGCTAGTGTAGCGCTTGAGAGGGAGCTTAAGGAGTATAAGTTACTACTTACAAACTAGAGAACGCTAATAGCGATAGCCCTAGACTAGGCTCGTAGTAGTAGCGCTAGTAGCGGCTATAGTATATCGATCTCCCTCCCCTACCTCGATCCGTTTATTAGAGAGGAGAAGGATACTGTTAAGTGTACCTTGCTCTTTAAAGACTAGGAGGATAAGGTACGTAGCCGCTAGCGAATACACCTATAGGAGTTCCTAGACGAGTATACTAAGATCCTATATACAAAGGCTATACTAGGTAGTAGCGTACGCTAGGTAGTTGTAGCGAAGCTCGAGTAGGTTAAGGAGAACCTATATAGCGCGGTAGTATAGCTATAGAAAACTAGGTCCGACCTCCCAAAGACCCTCTGTACCTAGTATGTAACGTACGACGTAGTCGCTATAGCGAGTAACAAGCTAGAACTACTAGTATAGAAGAACGAGTTTATAGCGTTTAACGACTTCCTTACTGAATTTACTACCCTAGCTAATACCGCTAGCGTCGACAACGTAAAACGAGGGTCTAGATACTCTAGCTTAAGATCTCCCCCTACCTTTCGAACGCTATAGTTACGTAGGCGGTACTCCTACTAGCTAATAACTTTAAGCTCTAGGCTACGCTAGCCGGCTAGCTCGCGACTAACCTAGAGGGAGAGGACTTTAGGTAGAAGCTACGTAGTAGAACTAGGAGTAGCGGAACTAAGGGTAGTAGCAATAATAATAGCGGAGGTAGATACCCTGACGTAATAGAGATCGACGCGGTAACCCTTATAGCGCTTACCCTCTAGGAGAAGGAACGGCGTAGAGCGAGTAGCTTATACTATAAGTATAGTAGGGCCGACTATATCGCAAGGGCGTGCCAAGTAGGCTATAGAGGCTAAAGGGACTATAGTAACGCCTACGGCGCTAGGTAGTTATAGCGTAGGGGCGCCTAAGGTAGTAGAGGACCTGGTTTCGGTAGTAACGTATAAGGATAGTAGCAGCCTACCTAGGGATAGCAGTAGCCTGTATAATAAGGCTATAGCTAAGGTAGGTTCCTAGGCTTTAGGTAAGCCCCCTCTAGGGGCCTTCTAGCTTGTAGCGGCGTAAGTAGCTACGCCAGGGCCTACTAGAGGGGTCGAGGCGGGCTTGCTATACGCTTTACGGACACCCCTAACTAGAGCGGTTTTGTCGTTAGAGAGGTAGACAAGTAGGAAAAGTATAGCGCTTACTAGCCTACTAAGCAACCCCCTAGCTTTAGCTTCTTATATAACAACTAGGAAAACAAGAAGCTCCTATAAACTATCGCTTATAGGAGGGGTACCGCTAGCTATAGGAGAGATAGGGAGATAGTTTAGTTATTAGTATAGTAGGTAGTAGCGCTAAATCTATTCTCTTGTTATTATACCTAGTAGTTAGTAGGTACAATATAGAGTATATATTTATTCGTACTCCGATATACCTTACGGCGCGCCGGTCCTGCTACTGGCTTATATACAAAGGAAACCGTACCCCCTGAACAGAGGGCCGGGTAAAAACCCCTGCCTACGCTTCTGCTTTAGCGCTTTGAATCTATCGAACTACGTATAAAAGGTAGCCCCTATCTCCCTTAGTGGCTCCATTCGGCACTTCCTGTACCCTCTCCGCTGCTCTTAGCCGCTTTCGTAGCTATCGTAGCTTCTAGTTATAGCCTACGAGCTACGCTATACTCCGTTAGGCACCCCGAATCCATTAACTAGCTAATAACTACCTTTACTAAGCTCTTATATAGCTATATAGCTTGTTATAAGATAAGCTATAGATCCTGTTATAACTATATTTGTAACTCTTCCTAGGTTCTATACTTCGGTGGATCTTTATACTATACTACTAGGTGTTCGATCGTTTCTTTGCCCTTGCTATACTTATAGTATAGCGTAGTAATCTCTAGGACGTTTACCCTATTTAGGTACTCCTAGAGGCCGATGTCCCTGCTACACGCCTAGGCGAGCAGGGAGCTCTAAGCCTTACTTAGACCCTTATATCTCTAAAGGGCAAGGTCTATAAATAGTTATATCGGCGGGTCCTTGTCTACCGAGCGGTATATAGGTCTTCTTGCTCTTGTTACAAGCGCGGCGCGCCTCTCCCGGGCCGCTATCTCGCGCTCCTACTAGGCAAGTTCCACTACTCTATCCGTATTAAGGGTCTTATTCTTTAGCTTCTCTATCTTCTACTTTTACTTAGCCTACTCGTTTGCTATAGCTACTACTCTCTTAACTACTATTAGCCCCTATAGGCCTAGCCTAAGCTTCCTCCTTTACGTCCTCTTGCTCCTTTTCTAGAACCTCCTAAATAGCTTAGTATATACCTCCTAGATTAAGCTTACTACTATAACTAGGGGGCGCCTAAGTCCCTCCTCTAACTAGAGGAGTGGTTTATATATCCTAGCTTCGAAGTTAGCTAGCCGCTTGTTTAGGTAGAGGTCTACTAGTAGGACCTAGGCCTCTGTCTCTAGGTACCTAATTAGTGTAGTTCTATAGCCTCCTACTACTATACAGAGGCCCCTACTCTAGTCCTTCGCTAGCTTCTTAGCTATCCCCTTTAGCTCGCTCCCCTTACTAACTATAGTTAGGACATAGTAGCTCGCTACTCTATATACTACTACGCTCCTTATATACTTTATATATACCTCCTAGGCCTTCGCGAGGCTTAGGCCCTACGTCTTCGCCGCGATCCTCGTTAGTACAAACTCCTAGGTAGCGAGCTTCTTCTTAACCGCGCCGCGGTGCGCTTACTATAAGAGCTTCTAGTCTAGCTAGACCCTAAGGAACCTAGCGGACTAAACTAGTTTAATATCTATATACCTACCTCTATCTAGGAGGGCGAGCTTAGCTAGGTCTAGCTACTACCTTCGGTTCTTATTAAAGTAGATTAGTTTATACTTCTACGCTATAAACGCTATTCCCTACGTTCCCGCCTACTTTAAGTAGGTTCCCTATACTCGCTCGAGTTAGCGGATATTTACCTTAGCCGACTTTCTAAACACTAGTAGGTTCGTGTCGTCGGCGAAGCCCGCTATACTAAGGTGTAGGTACTCTCTCCTTAGGTCCTTATATAGTAATGTAATATATAAGATAAATAGGACGGGTAATAGGGGGGACCCCTAGGGCACCCCCGCTATAACTAGGATATTGTCTATTACCTTCCTATCGAAGTAAAGGATCGTAACCCTATCCGTTAGCTATTCCTATACCTAGAGTACTATCTACTTTAGGTAGCCGAGCTCCTAGAGCGTAGCTAGTAGTCTAACGTAGTTAACTATATCGAAGGCTCTAGCGATATCTAGTTATAGGAGGGATACCGAGGCACCTTAGCGCTATACCTCCTAGACCTAGGCTATAACTAGTCGGACCGCTAGCTTGGTCGATCTACTCGCCTAGTTACCTATCTGCTCGGTAGGGAGTAGCCTATAGACCTCCGCTACTACTATGATCCTTCTCGCTACTACTGCCTCGATCACCTTCCCTATAGTTAGGAGTAGCGTAATAAGGCAGTAACCTCCTAGGGTATAGTATATATTGGGTGTCTTTCCTAGCTTCTATAGGACTACTGTCTTAGCTCTCTTAAACGTAGCTAGGAACTATACTAGCTATAGGTACCTTGTAGTTAGGGCCGCGAGGATCTAGCTTAGCGGTTGGCCGTACGCCTTTAGGAATCCTATTAGGAGTATATCCTCCCCTAGGGCCTTCTATAGGCTCGCTTTGTCCTATACCGCTTCTATCGCTAGGAAGCTTATAAGCTCCTGGACCTTAAACCCCTGTTCCTACTCCTCCTTAAGGTCTAGGTCCTAGATATCGCTAAGGTCCGCCTGTCACGGGTCTAGCCGTGACATATGGCCGTATGGCCATTGCGGGCCGTATGGCCATTGTGGAGCGGTTGTGCGATGTAGGGCCTGCAGAGCCTGCAGCGTATGTGGAGCCCGCTGTAGGGCATATCCCCGGCGGGCTACACCTACTATCTTAAGTTCCTTGTATAACTATATTGAATATATACGTACCCTAACATTAGGTATTTACTACCTATAATAGTTGGTTGTACCTTCTGTTTATATACGTAGACCTTCGTTGATTAATTACGACGAATTTACGTTACGCGAACTAACCGAAATTACAATTCGACCGCCCTGAACCTAAGAAACTAACAAGATAGTTAGTCTAGAGACAATAAGATAGTCCTAAGAACCTAAACCCAAGAAACCGAACCCCCGAACCTAAGAAACCGAACCCCTAAACCTAAGAAACCTAAATAAAGAAGAACGAGACCTCCGAACCTAAGAAACCCGAACAAAGAAGAACGAGCACTATAGACGTTGACGTAAGCTCCGCGGCCTAAGTGCCTATTCCTATTAAGGATATATATAGCGAGGCTACCGCGGCCCTAAAGGAAGAGATATACCTAAAGCTAAAGGGTTATTTCGAAGGATACTATAGGCTGTTTATAGGTAACGACCTCCTACTTAAAGCGCTTAAAAGAGCTAGAAAGGATAATATAATAGAGAGGATAATAGCGAACCTAGCCGAATATATCCTTAGAGGCGCGACTAAGGAAATCTAAAGATAGATAGTTAGGGCGAACGAGGCGAACGAGAAGGCTATAGTACTATAAGTAGAGAATAACGTTTTAATAAGGCTAATCGAGTCCAGGAAGCTAGGCGGTAGCGGCGGCGGTGCTAGAGAGGGTAGTATACTGTACGTATCTGCGTTTTCGGGCTCCAAGCAGGACTTAGCGAAGCGAACTATACAATTTAGAATATAGAAGACGCTGATTATAGCGCGATAGGCTATAAGGCCGCTAGAATATACGACTAAGAAAGCGAAGATCCTTTATATAGCTTCGCTACTAGAGGGAATTGCAGCTATAGGAATTAGTAACTACATCGATACTATTATCGCGAATCTAGGCGATAAGCAAGCCTAGGTATAGATAACTACTAACAAGTTTATTAAGTTCCTTTCTAAGAAGTATATAACGATA
>MU853413.1:469147-479799 GCA_033297235.1 Trichocladium antarcticum
AAGAGCAACGTTACTTACTAGAATATATAACCGAGCTAACGGTACCGTAAGCGAAGCCTATAACTATAGAACCTATAACCGTAGAACCTATAACTATAAAAAACATAGCGAAATACTAAGCATTAGTCAAGGAAGTCCTAGATAAGGGAGAACTAGATAACAGGGAGTATAACTAGGGTCTAGAGAACCTATAGAAGAAGAGGAAGAGGAAGTTATCCCTGTTATAACGCTATTAGAGAGCGCTTAAGAACGGACTATAGTAGACCTTATCCCCGCTAGGATCGAGAGCGGTAGTTATTCCAAATAAGCTTATAAGGAGGCTATAACTAGCGAAGAAGGTGAACGGGCGTAGGTACCTATAGGCGCCGCTACTACCGAAACAACTCCCGAAGCTACTACCGTATAACAAGGCGATTAACAAAAACAACATTAAGATACTAAACGCGCTAAACTTTATACTTTTCTACTACTAGAAGGGCGTAACGGTAATACGTGTAACGGTCAACTAACTAGAACAAGCAATACTAAACGAGAAGAAGGATAAGGAGAGGGCTACGCTCTATACCCTACTAGACGACTTTTACAAGCGGATGTTAAACTATAAAGGCTCGCTAAAGGACTATACTTCAGTACTCCTAGAACGGTACTATAAGTTTGTAAACGCCCTTTAAAGCAACGTAAAGACGATTTATAGGATTATAAAGGAGGATACTTAGAAATTCTTCGAGAAGAGCAACAAACCCTAGCTAATAGTAGCGGATATCTTAAAACACCTACTAGTAGAGTATCGCGATACGTTCGAGACTTTTCTTCCTTAGAAGGCGGATACGCTACTACTATATAGATTATATAACTATAAAATCGAGCTAATACTAGGAAGTAAGCTACCGTTCTTAAGGAACAGACCGTTCTTACTAATAGAACTACGCGTAGTTAAGCGCTAGCTAGATAACTACCTGACGAAAGGCTTTATCTAACTATTAAAATTAAGCACGGGAGCGCCTCTACTACTTGCCTAGAAGCTAGGAGGTAGAGTATAGATTTGCGCTAACTTCTAAGGTCTAAACAACGTTTCGATAAAGAGTCAATATCTAATACCACTAATCAAGGAGATACTCGATTCTATCTATAGAGCGCGGATCTTTACGAAGCTAGATATTATCGCGGCGTTTAATAGAGTCCGAGTAGCGGAAGGCTACGAATAGTTAATAGCGTTCGTAATACGATTCGGCCTTTACGAATCGCTGGTTATACCGTTCGGGCTATAGGGAGCGCCCGCTACGTTTTAGCACTATATTAATAACACGCTATATAATATACTAGACGTATATACTATAGCGTACCTAGACAATATACTAATCTACTCTACGAATATAGCAGACTATATAAAGTAAGTAAAGGAGGTACTAAAGAGACTATACTAGGTAGGGCTCTAGGTCGATATTAACAAGTGCGAGTTCTATACTATAAGAACGAAATACCTAGGCCTAATTATTACGCTAGGTAGCATCGATATAGACAAAGAGAAGGTAGTAGCTATCGTATCTTAGGAACCGCTAACAATAAGGCGGTAGCTATAACGGTTCTTAGGCTTTACGAACTTCTACCGACGATTTATTAAGAACTTCTTAGGAGTAGTATAGCTACTTTACAACCTTACGAAGAAGACAATAAGCTAGGAATAGAGCAGACCGTACTAATCTGCTTTCGAACAACTAAAAACATGCTTTTCGACAGCACTAGCGCTAAGGATCTATAACTAGGACAAGCCTATAGTTGTCGAAACTAACGCTTTAGACTAGTTAGTAGGCGGAACGCTACTATAACAAGACAATAATAGCGACTAGTACCTAGTAGCCTACTTTAGCGCGAAGCACTTAGTATAGGAATGTAATTACAATATCTATAACAAGGAGCTATTAGTAGTAATTAAGGCACTAGAGGAATAGTAACTAGAACTAAAGGGAGCAAACGGCTAGTTTGACATTATTACAGACTATAAGAACCTTTAGACCTTCGTAACGACGAAGCAACTATCCCTAAGGTATATACGGTAGTCCGAATTCCTATTACAATTCAACTTCCGTATTATCTACCAGCTAGGATCGGCAAACGCGATACTAGATACACTAAGCCGCAAGCTAGAACATATACTATAGGGCGTAGAGGATAACTAACTCTAGAACCGCAAGAGGCTACTAATCAACCCCAACCAGTTCGATCTAGAAACATTTAAACTACTAAGACTATATAACAAGGCGATTACAGTTAACTAGTTAGACCTATTAAGGTATATCGACGATCTGCTAAACGAGATATATACGAGCTCGGATCTACTAAAGGCAACGCTCAAGGCGTTAGCAGACCCTAGAACCAAAGCGTAGCTAAAGGATATAAAAACGAAGCTCAAAGTGCTATACGTAGAGTACTAAGCTATCGCAGGTAAGGTTTACTACTATAGGAGGATACTTATTAACCTAGACAACGACGAAATATAGCTATAGCTAATCCACCGAACTTACGTATTAGGACCTAGGGGCTACCCTAGAAGGACTAAGACTATTAATCTAATAAACCGGAAATACTAGTAGACTAGGATAACCGGTACGATCCGCGACTACTATAACGCCTACTTACTATATAACAAGACGAAAACGCCAAGGGCGCTACTAACGGGCTTTCTAAAGCTACTACTAGTACTACTCTTGCTATAGCGGGATATATTAGTAGATTATATTACACTACTCCCGCTATATACAAGGAGAAACCGTACCTTTAACTATATTATAGTAGTAGTAGACTAACTAACAAAAATGCACTACTTTATCCTAATAGAGACCTTAGAAGTAGATAAGTTAACGGACCGCTTTGTAGAACGGGTCTATAGCCTATATAGCCTGCCCGAGACGATTATATTAGATAGAGGTATATAGTTCGTTTTAACGTTCTAGAGAATACTATCATCAAAATTAGCAGTAACTCTAAAACTATTATTAGCGTTCTACCTACAAACGAACAGCTAGACTAAACGGATTAACGTAGAGTTAAAGTAGTATTTACGCCTTTTCGTCGACTAGGTATAGGATGACTAGGCGGATTAGGTACCGTTTGTAGAGTTCGTAGGGAACAATATATCGTTAGAGACAACGGGAGTATCGCCCTTCTTTACGAACTACAGTTTCTACCTACGTATAAGCGTAGAACCAAGTAGGCTATATCTACTAGAACTCTCGGAAGCTTAGAAGAAGGAGTTTTTCTAGGCGATAGAGATATCTATACGCTTTAAAGCAATGCTAGATATAGCGAAGGTACTAGCGAGGCAAGCGTAGGACCGTTATAAGGTTAACGTAAACGCTAAACGTAGCGACGCCCTGGTCTATAGGATCGGCGACAAGGTAATGCTTAATATACGGCATTATAAAATAGGGCGCCTAACGAAGAAGCTTGAACCGCGCTAGGAGGGGCTATTCGAGGTTACTAAGGTAGCGTTATACGCAGTAACGTTATACCTACTAGCGAATATAAAGATATTCGACACGTTCTACGTATTACTAGTTTAACTATAGCAAGGCGAATAAGGGATCCCTAGGTAAGCTAACGCGTAGAGAGATATACGAGCGAACCGTAGTAGGGAGGTAAGGCGCTAAGATAACGGCGTCGAAGTAGTTGAATAGAGGTTTAAAGAGATTCGAGACTTTAGGAAGGTAGAGAACGGGAGGTAGCAATACCTAGTCAAGTAGGAGGGCTACGCCTAGCTAACTTAGTAGCTAGCAACGGATCTACGCGGCTGCGATAATGCTATTTGGAAGTTCTACGATGCTAATCCGAACAAGCTAGGGCCCCTAGCGTAGGTACTAAGAAGGAACTAAAGCTACGATTCGAGCGTTCGAACCGTAGGCTTGATTTAAAGGAGGCTTGTTTTGAGGGAGGGTAGTGTCACGGGTCTAGCCGTGATATATGGCCGTATGGCTATTGTGGAGCGGTTGTGCGATGTAGGGCCTGTAGAGCCTGTAGCGTATGTGGAGCCCGCTATAGGGCATATCCCCGGCGGGCCATACCTACCATCTTGAGTTCCTCGTACAACCACATCGAATATATACGTACCCCAACATTAGGCATTTACCACCCGTGATACTTACGATAAACTGCCAAAGGTCTCCTGTACACTCTAGAAGATTTATATAGATTCGATTCTATATACCCTGGTTGGCGTTAGTAACAAGAACTACGCTATCTATATTATCGACTAGTTCTCTACCTTCTACTAGTATATTGCTATTAACAAGAAGTCGGAGGGTTTCTAAGCAGTTGTTAACTACATCGAGTTTATAGAAACATAGAGTGGTCTTAAAGTTCAAGAGATCTACGTCGATAACGGTATAGAGTTCTCGATTAAACAACTGCGTATATAGTGCAAGTCCTGTAGGAAGCGATTCATAACGACCGCGGTAGACTACCTAGAACAGAACCCGATGGCCGAACGCGCAGGTCGCACGATTATAGATGGCGCCAGAACTGCGAATCTAGAGGCGGGCTTCCTAGAGGGATACTAGCCGCTAGTAGAAGAAGCTATAATCTATATAATCAACCGTCTCCCCTCTTAGTATAACGACGATATATCTCCCTTCTAAGCATTTAGTAAGTCAGTTGGATTACTAGCGGATCAGTATATCCCTAAGATCGATCATTTCCGCACTTACGGCGCCACGGCATACGTGTATATCCACAACAAGAAGGTACGTCCCTAGGGCCGTAAGATAATAGCTAGAGCATTCGAAGGTAAACTCTATAGCTACAAGGGCTAGTCCGGCAAGATCTACCGGATTTGACTAAACGGTAGTGGCCGGATCGTACGTGCTAGAGATACGCGCTTTATTAAGAACCCCCTAGCGGATAACCTAGAGGATCTAGAAGATCCGATCTACGAAGCAACATTTAACGACGTCTACGTAGATAATAACGGCATTTTCCGCTTAACGGTTATTACCTATAGAGTTACCCCCCCTGGCAATACAGTATTGGAACCCACGGTCGGTAATACAGTCGGCAATATAGGCGATAATACGGTCGCTAACACAGGCGGCAACATAGCAACGAAGCCTATTGACAGCAATACGGTATACGATCCGACTAGGCTGTTAACCCTAGAGTATACGCCTTACCTAGAAACGCCAGAGCGCGCGCCTCCTATAGAGCGCACGCCTCCTACAGAGCCTCCTAACAATCTATATTTCTCGGGTTCGGATTTAGATTCGGATTTGGATTCGGTTTTCGCTTTAGTACCTAGCTCCCCTTCTCCTACTAACGAAGCGTAAGAGGTCTAACGTAATAGCGTCTTTAACACCGAGCCAACGGTAACAAGGCGGTCGACTCGGACTACTCGTCCTATTGCGGGATACTATAACACCCTCTATCGCAAAGGAAAAGCGGCGGTAGACGCGCTAATAGTAGGTTCTTCTAATCTATTCGCTAACGTTGATCAATTCGTCCCCTAGGATCTAGAGTTAATCCTCTCTATAGTTAATAACAAAGACCTTCTCTCTCCCTTAATCAACAAGATCCTAGCTTCCTTCAAGGAGGTATCTAAGCGGGCTAACTTCCTTATATACTAGAAGCCGCCCTACTAAGAACAATACAACAAGCTTATTACCGTAGGAACGTAGGATCTAGTTAATAGACTTGCGAGGTCCAAGATCCTACCTGGCAAATAGGTATTTAACTAGAAATTCGATAACAATGGCAACTAGGTGCGTAATCGCGCCAGATAGGTCGTATACGGCAACTTCGAGTATAGCGACTATTCACCCTACGAAGTCTACTTGGCCGTGGTCCACGCCTTTACTATACGTATCTTCTTTAACCTAGTCGCTACCCTGGATTTCGAATGCTACTAATTCGACGTTATAGGCGCTTTTCTCAACGCGGTAGTCCCAGACGACGTTGACGTCTTCGTCTATTAACCTACTAGCTTCTCTAATAGCACTAACAGAGTGTACTATCTTAAGAAGGCTTTATATAGCCTTTAACGCTCCCCTCTCTAGTAGTATAAAACGCTTATGCCCGAACTAACCAAACTTGGCTTCGAAGCTATAATAACTAATAGGTGTATGTTCAAGCACGCCGATAGTAGCTCGCTGATACTTATATACGTCAACGACTTCGAACTAGCCGGTCCTACCGTAGAAGACATCTACAATACAGCCAACGTGCTTGCTAGGATCTTCGAGCTTAAGAAGATAGGTAATACGAAGACTTTCCTTAGGTACTCTATCGTTCGGAACTATAGAGATAGAGTTATCTTCTTCTACTAGAGCAATTACGTTAATAAGATCCTTAAGCGCTTTAACAAGTAGAGCGTTTACCCTATTAAGACTCCCTAGATCCCCGGCGACTTTAAGTTACTAGTAATATAGGAAAAACCAACTAAGGCGATCACTAAGTAGTACCAAACCAAGGTTAGCTTAGTCAACTACCTTACAACCGGTACGCGCCCCGATACAGCGTATATAGTTATACGGCTTAGTAAAGCTAACGCGGGCCTATCCAACGCCTATATTAGTCTCCTCGCCTACCTCTAGCGATATATCGTAGGAACAAAGACAATTAGTCTACGCTATAGCAGTAAGATAACGCCCTAGAACCTTACCTTAAGAGCGTTTAGCGATGCTAGCTTCGCTACTAACCTACTTACTAGAGTCTCTACTAGCGGCTACGTTGTTATAATTAGCAACTGCCTAGTTATCTAGAAGGCGAAGAAACAGGTACTTGTTATACTCTCGAGTACTAAAGTAGAGTTTATTAACCTAACGCTAACGGCGTTGTCTCTCCTATAGGTAGCTAATATCTTAAGAGATGCTAGTTACCCGTAACCTCTCCCTCTGCTGATGTTTACGGACTCGGCGAACGCTCGTACGATCGCTCTGAACCCGCTGAATATAGCTAGAACGTACTACATCGACATCCGCTACAAATAGGTAATCTAGCGGGTGGCGATAGGGGAGTTCTAACTGCAACATATCGGTACGAACGATATAGTTACAGACGGCTTAACGAAGGCTCTAAACCGGGCCAAGCATATACAGTTCGTTAAGCAGCTAGGCCTCTGCTCGCCTACAATAACAACGGCTTGAGCCAGCAAGTAGCTAGCTCTTTAAAGGAAGGACGATAGCACTAGAGGATCACGGGTTTTCTAGCACTAGAGGATCACGGATTTTCTTTTCTTAACGCTACGTCATATATTACAACTACCGGATTGGGGGATCAACCTGTTTTTTCACAGTTGGTGGTAGTGCGCTTGGGGGGCTGTCTTGGCACCTGTGGGTCCGACCCACAGTAGGGTCAAGCCCTCTACCACCTTGGGCACTCTGTAGCTAGCGCATAGCTATCTCTGGCCTCTCTTTTCCCCTCTCTATCATCAATATTGAGCCTCACTTTGCCCCTACCAATTGCGCTGTGAGCCTCTAAGAGGAGGGCTACGCCTAGCCGACTTAGCAGCTAGTAACGAATCTACGCGGCTGCGATAATGCTATTTGGAAGTTCCACGATACTAACCCGAACAAGCCAGGGCCTCTAGCGTAGGTGCCGAGAAGGAACTGAAGCCACGATTCGAGCGTTCGAGCCGTAGGCTTAATTTAAAGAGGAGGAGGCTTGTTTTAAAGGAGGGTAGTGTCACGGGTCTAGCCGTGATATATAGCCGTATAGCCATTGCGGGCCGTATAGCCATTGTAGAGCGGTTGTGCGATATGGGGCCTACAGAGCCTGCAGCGTATGTGGAGCCCGCCGCAGGGCATATCCCCGGCGGGCTACACCTACCATCTTGAGTTCCTCGTACAACCATATCGAATATATACGTACCCTAACATTGGGCATTTACCACCTGTGATACCGCCCCTAGGCTTAGGAAGAACTTCTTTACAAGCGCCTCCGCCTTATTCTAGTACGTCGTTAGATCTAGGCCGCTATCTAGGCCCTTTAGGGCTAGGAGTTTCGGTAGCTTAGGGGGGAGGAAGCTTCTAAGCCTTACCTATCGCTCGAGCTACTATAGGGTCTCCTCCCTAGCTTCCTTAATCGTCTTCCTCTAGGAGCGCCTCTTTTCTTCCGCTATTTCCGTTACTAGCTCTCTTTACTTCTCGTTAAGCTTCTCCTTATAGAACTACGTAGGGGTCCTCCGGAGCTCCCTCTCTACCTCCTTCGCCGCCTTCGACGCCTCCTCTACCTTGCCCGTCTACTATAGGGAGCTCCTCCCCCTTAATTCCTTCCTCCTAGGGGCTATCGCGTAGGCAATAGCTATTAGCTCTGTAGCTAGCTCTTCGAACACCTCCTTTAGCCCCTTTCTCGTCTTAATCCTTACTTTTAGCCCCTCTAGTCCTCCGTCGTCGAGCTATATCCTTAGTAGCAAATATACTGCCTCTACCTTTATTAGCTTCTTTAAGACCTTCTTCTAGTTCTACCCTTCTAGCGCCTTCCTCTTTAGGAATAGGCTATTAAGCTTTACTTCGAGCACCTATAGGTAGTAGTCCGACCCTCCTCTAATCTTCTTCCTTAAATACGTTGTCGTTAGGTCTATTAAGGCCTAGATATAGTCGATCGTTAACGTCTTGCCCCTTTGCTCTCCTATAGGGGTTCTTATAACTATACCCTATAGGGTTTATAGGCTTAGGTCCTACTTATAAGCTAGCTCGAGGAGCTTCTTAGACTTCCTCTTATATCGCCCGAACTCGTCCTAGACTAGGTTCTAGAGGTTAAAGTCTCCTGCTAGGATTGTAGCGTAGGCTAGGCCCCGATAGGCTAGGAGGCTCTTTAGGATAGTCTTATCTACTATATAGTTATTATATACTAACTAGAGCTCTAAACCCCTCCTCCCTAGCTCCAGGAACTACACCCTACACTACTACGCGCTCGCCTTATATTCCTACTATCTAATATTAAACTTCTTATATACGTATATTGCCGCTTTTCCCTATTATATATAAACCAGGTAGTACTGTAAGCTCTAGGGGTAGTAGGCTACCCCCTGCTTGCTAAGCTATAGTTCCTAGACTATAATTATATCGAACTCCGCCTCCTCTAGTAGAATCTCTATATTCTACTTTACGCCTCTAGTATTTTAGAGTATAGTTTTAAAGATTATCCTCTCCGCTAGCTATACCTTCGTCCTCCGGCTTATTTTAGGTTAGGGGGATAGTTACCGCTACTAGTAGACCCTAGGGCTAGGTATTCTATATACTTAGGATACTAGTAGCCTATATATCAGGTACTTCCTAGGCGCTTAGGGGTTCCGCCTAGGATCCTCGGGATCCCCGGCGCTATTACTACAGTAGCAGCGGTCCTAACGCGAATAGGGCTATAGCCGGGCCGAACTACAGTTAGCTCTATAATATATCCTTGCTTACTATAGTAGGGCGGCCTTTTAGTATTAGGAACCTAGGCCTCTTTGCTCCGACCCTCTAGTATCCTTCCCTATCCTCCTCCTCTACGCCTTAGCGTATAAATACGAATAGTAGCTTCGCGGGCTCTAGTCTAGTAGGTTCGAATGTTCTAGGCCTATATTAGTACGCTTCCTTAGCCCCCTCCTACGCTCTTACCCTCTCCCTATACTCTTTCGACTACCTAGTGTACTTTCCGCCGTACGCTAGGCACCTTAGCAGGAGGTAGCCCTTGTAGGTAAGGCACTAGGCCTCCCCTTCCTTTCCTCCTACTCTATAGGCCCTCGCCCTGTATCTTCTATATAGGGGTTCCTTCGGGTAGTACCTCTAGATATATCCCTACTTCTAGCACTTAAAGCATTGCTTCGGCTCGAGCGCTACCTAGTACAGTTCGTAGTCTAGTACTTAGGCGTCCTAGATAACTCCAAAGTCGCACGCCGCTCTCGCCTTATCTTAGCTCTCGAAGGTTACTAGTACCGTCGCTCTCGTAAGCTCCGGCTTACTAGGGATCCTAAACTTAACTATATTTACTATATAGAAATCTAGTCCCTAGGCGAACTTCGCTTCGGTAACTCCCTAGATCTCTAACCTTATTAGACCCTTTAGAAGCACTACGAAGGTCCTATAGGCTTCCTTCGCCTACTCCCTAAACGCTTAGTAGATCTACTAGTTATTCTTAGTATACTATTCCTTCGCTGCTTTATCCCTAAAGGTAATAATGGTATCCCCGCTAGGGAGCTTCCTTATAGCGACTACTCCCTTCTATATAGACTGGTTATTAATCGCCTAGATAATCTCTAGGGGGGTTCTCTTCGTAAGGTTAGCTAGTAGGCTATTGCCTCGGACAAGGATTTCCTTAGCGATCCTTCGGGGGATTGCCTTTATAGGTTACGCTTAGGGCGCTAGGGCTCCTACCGCGATTGTTACCTAGGAGCGGTTAGGACCCTATCCTACGCTCGTAGTAGCTAGGGCGCTCGTAAGCGCGGCCCGTACTTCCTTAGTAACGATCTTCCTTATAGTTATATAGTTAAGGCCTTCCTAGCCTCCTTTAGCGCTCTATAGCTAGTTAATAGCGCTCTATACCTAGGCTAGGATCTCTCTTGCTATTCCCTAGGCGATATTCTTCTTGTTTGGGCTAACTAGGGCGACTATACTATCGAGTATAGCCTTAATATCGCCTAATCTACGTTGTTCCTAGCGGGGGGGGGGTTAGTGCTACTGCTATTA
>MU853413.1:486590-503778 GCA_033297235.1 Trichocladium antarcticum
AGTTTATAGGAGCTCCTTGTTTCCCTAGTTATTATATAAGAAGCCGAAGCTAGGGGGTTACTCTACTATAGACTAGTAAGCGCTATACTCCTCCCACTCGTCTACCTCTCTAACGATAAAACCGCTCTAGTTAGGGGTATCCGCAAAGCGTATAGCGAGCCCGCCTCGACCCCTCTAGTAGGCTCTAGCGTAGCCGCTTACGCCGCCGTAAGCTAGAAGGCCCTTAGAGGGAGCTTGCCCAAAGCCTAGGAACCTGCCTTAGCCGTAGCCTTGTTACACGGGCTACTACTATCCCTAGGTAGGCTACTACTATCCTTACGCGTTACTACCGAAACTAGGTCCTTTACTAAAACTAGATCCTCTACCGCCTTAGGCGCCCCTACGCTATAACTACCCGGCGCCACGGGCGTTACCGTAGTCCCCTTAGCCTCTATAGCCTACTCGGTATACCCTTACGATATAGTCGGCCCCGCTGCACTTATAGTATAAGCTACTCGCTCTACGCCGTTCCTTCTCCTAGGGGGTAAGCGCCGCGAGCGTTACCGCGTCAATCTCTATCGCGTTAGGGTATCTGCCTCCGCCGTTGTTATTGCTACCGCCCCTAGTTCTACCGCTCCTAGTTCCGCCGTATAGCTTCCGCCTAAAGTCCTCTCCCTCTAGGTTAGTCGCGAGCTAGCTAGCTAGCGTAGCCTAGAGCTTAAAGTTATTAGCTAGCGGGAGCACCGCCTACGTAACTATAGCGCTTAAAAGGTAGGGGGAGATCTTAAGCCAGAGCATCCAGACCCTCGTTACGTTATCGACGCTAGCAGTATCAGCCAGGGTAGTAAATTCAGTAAGGAAGTCGTTAAACGCTACGAACTCGTTCTTCTACGCTAGTAGTTCTAGCTTGTTACTCGCTATAGTAACTACGTCGTACGTTATATACTAGGTATAGAGGGTCTTTAAGAGGTTGGACCTAGTCTTCTACGGCTATACTACTACGCTATATAGGTTCTCCTTAACCTGCTCGAGCTTCGCCGCAACTACCTAGCGCGCTCTACTACCTAGTATAGCCTTCGTGTATAGGATCTTAGTATACTTGTCCGGAAACTCCCGCGGGCGTGTTCGCTAGTAGCTACGTACCTTGTCCTCCTAGTCTTTAAAGAGTAGGGTACGCTTAACGGTATCCTTCTCCTCTCTAGTAAACGGATCGGGGTAAGGGAGGGAGATCGATACGCTATAGCCGCTACTAGTGCTACTACTACGAGCCTAGTCTAGGGCTATTGTTATTAGCGTTCTCTAGTTCGCGAGCAGCAACCTATACTCTTCGAGCTCCTTCTCGAGCGCTACACTAGCTACAATAGACGCCTCGAACCTTCTAACAGACTCGTCGAGCTTCCTCTTTAGCTCGCCGACTATCGTATTTATAGCTATAGCGAACCCTAAGAGGTTGTACCCTCTATCGTCGTCGATCGATACTATAAAAGCAGGTATAGTATTAGAGACCTTGTTCTACTATTGTTCTCTTAGCGCTACACGCAGCGCTATAAGTCTTAGCAGCAGCGATACCACAAGGTCGGCGCCGCTTATTATCTTCGCGCTTATCTTCGTAGGAGCGTTGTCCGGTTCGTCGGAGTCTTATAGTCCTGTTCGGCGGACTGCTATTGTACGTAGGATGCTCGTCCTAGTGGTTAACTCGTACTATATAGGTAGTTAAGAAATAAAAACAAAGCCTAGTACGTTAGGAAAAGAAGCGTTCTAGTTAGTCCAGTACGCTCTCTATTCTAGAGCAGACGACTTAGCTACGCGCGCAAGTTGAAGGTACAACCTACTATAACGGTTGTATATAACAAGGTTGTACAATAGTGCAACCTTCGTGGGAGCTCGCGAGGGCTGAAGGCTCTACGCGGCGAGCTCCACCTAGTGTAGAGCCACGCTCCTCTAGCTACAGGGTGCTTAGCCAACCACATAGCATGGCACATGGTATGGCACATGACACAGGCTGTGCCTGTGACACTAGCGGTATAGCGGCCGCTATTTCTAGCTAATAGAGGGTTCTTACGCTAGATCGAGCACTTAGCGGCGCTTACGCTAGTTATTAGTAACTACTAGGAGACCCTAGTGTACTTCGTTATAATACTTACAAAGGAGACCCTAGTGATCTTAGGCCTCCTGTAGCTACAGAAGTATAACCTACGGATCGACTAGGTGACCCTATAGCTCGAATTTATAGAGTACTACCGTAGGAGGTACCTACTAGATTATATCAGGAGCTAGGTCGCTTAGTAGGTAGGCTAGCTAAAGGCACCCCTACCCCTAGGGAATAGCAGGTAGTACTATATAACGGTAGAGGATATACCTAAAGACGACGACTATAGTACCTCTAGCGACAATAATAAGGTTGCTATCGCTACAAGCAAGCTCTCTAACTACAAGAGAGCTAGGCGGTCCAATAGGCGGAGACGAGCCTATAGATAGTAGAGATCTACGTCCTAGGGAGGCGCGTAGGCCGACCCGCAGGGGACGCTTATACTACTAAGAGCAGGAACGCTTATACTACTAGGAGCGATAGACGTACCGGTCGAAGAGCTACCCCCTATATTACTAAGGCTAGTAGAGGTAGTAGCTAGCGCTAGGAGACTACTACCTAGACCCCGGTCCCCCCCCTATACCCTGCCCCTACTTAGTTAAGTATAGGGGAAGATCCACTAGGATAATACAAAGATCCTAAACGGAGTAAGCTTCCTAGCGGTATACTAATAGAAGGGTATAGTAGTTATATAGACTATAATAAGCAAACTAAAGAGAGTAGTAGAAGCTAAGAAGAGAGACTATATACTAGTTCTACCTAAGTAGTTCTTTAAGGACCTACTAAGTTAAGAGAGTATACTAGAGTACGTAAAGTCAATGCTCCTAGCGAGGTTCTATAGCTTTATTAACGCGCTTGCTAAAGGGGATAAGAAGCTTAATAAGATTATAGAGAAGGATTCTAAGGCGTTCTTCGATAAAGCGGATAGACTAGCGCTTACTTTAGACGAGATTAAGGCGCGCTTGCTAAAGGAATACCGAGACTTAGTAGCTACCTTCGTCCTATAGGACGCTAATATCTTACCCCCCTACTATATATATAACTATAGGTCCACCGAAGTACAGAACCTAGGAAGAGTCACAAATACAGTCACGACAGGATCTGCAGCTCGTCGCAAGACAAGCTATATAGCCGTACAAGAGCTTGGCAAAGGTAGTCATCAGCTGGTTGATGGATTCGGGGCGCCTGACGGAGTATAGCGTGGCTCGCAGGCTGCAACTAGAAGCTACGAAGGCCGCAAAAGCGGCCAAGAGCAGCGGAGAGGTTGCGGGAAGTGCCGAATCGAGCCGCTAAGGGAGACAGGGGCCACCTTTTACACGTAGTTTGATAGATTCAAAGCGCTAAAGCAGAAGCGTAGGCAGGGGTTTTCACCCGGCCCCCTGTTCAGGGGGTACGGTTTCCTTTGTATATAAACCAGTAGCAGGACCGGCGCGCTGTAAGGTATATTGGAGTACGAATAAATAATATATAACTATAGGATCGAGCTGCTCCTAGGGAGCGTAGTCCTATACTTAAGGAACTGCCCGATATTACCTATAGAGCTATATATACTAAAGCGCTAGCTCGACAATAACCTTGTAAAGGGGTTTATCTAGCCTTTACGATCGAGCGCCTTGTTACCTATCCTAATAGCGTAGAAGCTAGGTAGAGGCATTAGAATCTATATTAACTACCGTAGTATTAACAACGTAACGCTAAAGAGCCGGTACCCTATCTCGCTAATCTAGAAGACCCTAGACTCTATCTACAAGGTAAAGATCTTTATAAAGCTCGATGTAATTATAGCGTTCAACCAAGTGCGCGTAGCGCTAGGCTACGAATAGCTTATAGCGTTCATTATAAGATTTAGCCTATATAAGACGCTAGTTACGCTATTTAGCCTATAGGGTACGCCTACTACCTTCTAGTATTACGTTAACGATATCCTCTACGACGCTCTAGATAAGTATATAATAGCGTACCTAGATAATATCCTAGTCTACCTAGATACGCTTAAGGAGTATATTAAGTAGGTTAGGGAAGTGCTAAACCGTATAATCGACGTAGGTCTATAGGTAGACATCAACAAGTACGAATTCTATATAAAGCGGACGAAGTACCTAGGGCTTATTATTACGCCTAGGGGCATTAAGATAGACCTAGACAAGGTCGAAGCAGTATATAATTAGGAGGCTCTAGAGACAAGGAGGTACCTCTAGCGGTTCTTAGGGTTCGCAAACTTCTACTACCGATTTATATAAGGTTTTTCGAGCTACATATAGCCGCTATATAAGCTTATAAAGAGGATAGTAGACTAGGAGTAGTCTAAGTAGTACGAAGTAGGTTTCTAGCGCCTAAAGGTATACTTTATTATAGTACTAGCATTACGGATATATAACTAGGAGAAGCGTACTATAGTAGAAGTTAATACGTTAGACTAGTTAGCAGGTAAAGCGCTACTATAGGAAGGGGATAATAGCAAGTTATATCTAGTTGCTTATTTCTTAGCGAAGTATACTATAGCTAAGTGTAACTATAACATCTATAATAAAGAGCTCCTTATAATTGTTAAAGCGCTTGAAGAATAGCGCTCTAAGCTTAAAGGTATAGCTAAAAGGTTTAACATTATTATAGACTATAAGAACCTATAGACCTTCGATATAACAAAGTAGCTATCGCTACGCTATATACACTAGTTGGAATTCTTATTACGTTTTAACTTCTAGATTATCTACCGCCTAGGTATAGTAAATAGCCGCCCTAACGTACTAAGCAAGAAGCTAGAGTTTATACTAAAGGACGTTAAAGATAATAGGTTATAGAATAGGCGGCGCCCCCTGATCGACCTAAGCAAGTTTAACCTAGAGACCTTTAGTAGTAAGTACGACTCTAAGCTACTAGGCGAGATACTAGAGCTCTTTAGCCTCGACGTTTCGCGCTACGCTAACGACCTTATTACAGAGAGCTATATAAACTTGCCGTTTAT
Organism: Trichocladium antarcticum; assembly: GCA_033297235.1. Taxonomy (NCBI): domain Eukaryota; kingdom Fungi; phylum Ascomycota; class Sordariomycetes; order Sordariales; family Chaetomiaceae; genus Trichocladium; species Trichocladium antarcticum. The sequence continues at coordinate 491,624 of MU853413.1, forward strand.
AGTAGACGTAGTAGAGGCGCTTAGCGACTAGGAGGTACGCGTCTAGCTAAGTAAGATCAAGCAGGAGCTAAGAGTACTATTCGCTAAGTGTAAGTTAGTCTTAGGTAGGGCGTTCTACTATAGTAGGCTAATAATCGACCTAGGCGATATAGAGCTCTATTTGTAGCTTATCTACTAGATATATACGTTAGGGCCTAGCGGGTACCTAGAGAGGACAAAGACGCTTAACCTAATAAATAGGGTCTACTAGTAGCTAGGGATAAGCGTGTTAGTAAGGACGTTCGTTAAAGCCTATATTCTATACTTTAAGACGAAGAACCCTTGCTCGAAGCCTATAGAGTTCCTTAAGCTGCTTCTACTACTATTAGTACTATAGTAAGATATATTAGTAGACTATATTATACCGCTCCTACTATATAACTAGAAGGGGTAGGAGTTTAGGTATATAGTAGTAGTAGTTAACTAGCTTATAAAGATACGCTACTTTACTATAACGGCGACACTAGAGGCTAACGAGCTAGCTAACTAGTTTATTAAGCGCGTATACTTGCTCTATAGTATACTAGAGACGATTATATCGAATAGAGGTACGTAGTTCGTTTTAGGGTTCTAGAGGGTACTATTAGCGCGCCTTGCAATTACCCTAAGACCCTTATTAGCGTTCTACCCCTAGATAAACGGCTAGATAGAGCGGATTAACGCGGAACTAGAGCAATACCTACAGCTATATATCGACTAGGTATAGGATAACTAGGTTAACTAGCTCCCTCTAGCGGAGTTTATAGGGAATAATATAGTCTCTAAGACAACGGGCGTATTACTGTTCTTCGCGAATTACAGCTTTAACCTAAGGATAAGCGTAGAGCTATCGAAGCTATACCTACCGAATATCTTAGAGTAGTAGAAGCGGGAGTTCTTCTACGTATCGGAGCTTATAGACCGTTTCGAGGCGATCCTTAGGAAGGTTACGGCACTAGCAAAGTAGTTATAGGACCGCTATAAGCAGAACGTAAACTGCGATAGGGAGAACGCGCTATAGTACTACGTTAGCGATATAGCGATACTTAATATATAGAACTATAAGACTAGTAGGCCGACTACGAAGCTTGTACCGCGGTAGAATAGCCCGTTCGAGGTTATAAAGGCCTTATTATATATAGTAACTCTAAAGCTCCTAGCGAATATAACGATATTCCCTACGTTCTATATCTTAAGAGTAAAGCGCTACCTAGAGTAGGGGCTAGCTAGCTAAGAGAGGGTTAACGATAACGTAAGCGCTAACTATAGGCACGTAGTTACATAGACTAACAAGGGCGAAGATATAGTAGAGTAGAGGTTCGAGAGGATCGTAGGGTTTAGTAAGGCGGCGAACGGCTATTAGTAGTACCAAGTTAAGTAGGAAGGTTATAACGACCTGACTTAACAACCTGTAACGGATCTACGTAGCTATAATAACGCGATCTAGGAGTTCTATAACGCGTACCCTGAGCTTCCGGGACCGCTATCGTAGACGTAGAGAAGGAAGGCGCAGCGCTAGGAGACAAAGCGCTAAGATGACTAGGGATATAGAGATAACTCCAAATGCAAGTATCCGGGATAGGGGGCTATTTTCGTATAGGGAGCTTGTTTAGAGAGGGAGGATAGTGTCACAGGCATAGCCTATGTTATATGCTATATTATATGCCATGCTATGTGGTTGGCCGAGCACCCTATAGCTAGAGGAGCGTAGCTCTATACTAGGTGGAGCTCGCCGCGTAGAGCCTTTAGCCCTCGCGAGCTCCTACGAAGGTTGCACTATTGTACAACCTTGTTGTATACGACCGTTACACTAAGCGGCTCTATAGGTAGCAAAGATACTCCTAGAATATAGTACTCTCTTGCTATTACCCTAGCTTCTATTTACTAATAGTTGTAACGTCTATATTATAGTAATAAATCCTAATACTATTATATATATATAATATATTAATATTTAGTACAAGTAGATTATTACGTAGGTTAAGAAGAATTAGTTTAGGGTTTAGTATATAGGAGGAATTAAAATAGCTATAAATAGCTTAACGAAGATAGAGAAAAGTATACTAGATTCCTAGAGATAATAAGAATAGTAGTAAAGAGAGTTCCATAGGTTAATTAATTAGTAAAGAGCTATACTTAGAAAGAAGGAAGATATAAACGACTAACAATTTATATATATTAGATAGTTAGAGAGATAGCAATAGCTTTATTAGAGGTAGCCTAGCTATCTATAGAGAGGTATTATAGGTTATATAACTATTAGCCTTACTCCCTATAGTCTTGTAGCTACCCTAGCATTCTGCCCTCCCTTCTTCCCTAAACACCTACACTACAATACACACAGATCACAACTTCTTCGTTCCCTTTTGTATTGTCACAGGCACAGCCTGTGTCATGTGCCATGTCATGTGCCATACCATGTAGTTGGCTGAGCACCCTGTAGCTAGAGGAGCGTGGCTCCACACTAGGTGGAGCTCGCCGCGCAGAGCCTTCAGCCCTCGCGAGCTCCCACGAAGGTTGCACTGTTGTGCAACCTTGTTGTATACGACCGTTACAGTAGGTTGCACCTTCAACTCGCGCGCGTAGCTAAGTCGTCTGCTTTTTTTATGACAGCGAGTTGCATCCGGTTGCTTATTTCTCGGCGAAGCACACCGCGGCCGAGTGCAACTACAACATCTACAACAAGGAGCTCCTTGCGATCGTCAAGGCGCTCGAAGAATGGCGCCCCGAGCTCGAAGGCGCGGCTAAGAGGTTCGATATCATCACGGACTATAAGAACCTACAGACCTTCGGCACAACGAAGCAGCTGTCGCCACGCTACATACGCTAGTCGGAGTTCTTGTCGCGTTTCGACTTCCAGATCATCTACCGCCCGGGCACGGCAAACGGCCGCCCCGACGCGCTGAGCAGGAAGCCAGAGTTCATGCCGAAGGACGTTAAAGATAACAGGCTGCGGAACAGGCGGCGCCCCCTGATCGACCCGAGCAAGTTCGACCCGGAGACCTTTAGAGAGGGGTCGAGGCGGGCTCGCTATACGCTTTGCGGACACCCCTAACCAGAGCGGTTTTGTCGTTAGAGAGGTAGACAAGTAGGAGGAGCACGGCGCTTACTAGCCTACTAAGCAACCCCCTAGCTTCGGCTTCTTATATAACGACTAGGGAAACAAGGAGCTCCTATAAACTATCGCTTATAGGAGGGGTACTACTAGCTATAGGAGGGATAGGGAGATAGTTTAGTTATTAGTGTAGTAGGTAGTAGCGCTAAATCTATTCTCTTGTTATTGTACCTAGCGGTTAGTAGGCGCAATGTAGAGTACGTAGCACTTATAGACTCGGGTTATATAGGTTTAGCGTTTGTGGATTTTAGCTTTGTAGTTACGAATAGACTGCTACTAGAGAGGCTAGTAGTATAGTAGCCGCTATTTCTAGCCGATAGAGGGTTCTTACGCTAGATCGAGCACTTAGTAGCGCTTACACTAGTCGTTAGTAACTACTAGGAGACCCTGGCGTACTTCGTTACAACGCTCGCGAAGGAGACCCTAGTAATCTTAGGCCTCCTATAGCTACGGAAGTATAACCTACGGATCGACTAGGAGACCTTATAGCTTGCATTTATAGAGCACTACCGTAGGAGGTACCTACTAGATTATATTAGGAGCTAGGTCGCTTAGTAGGTAGGCTAGCTAGAGGTACCCCTACCCCTAGGGAATAGCGAGCGGTACTACGTAACGGTAGAGGACGTACCCAAAGACAACAACTATAGTACCTCTAGTAATAACAACAAGGTCGCTATCGCTATAAGCAAGCTCTCCAACTATAAGAGAGCTAGGCGGTCCGACAGGCGGAGACGGGCCTATAGATAGTAGAGATCCACGTCCTAGGGAGGCGCGTAGGCCGACCCGTAGGGGACGCTCGTACCGCTAGGAGCAGGAACGCTCGTACTACTAGGAGCAATAGGCGTGCCGGTCGAAGCGCCGCCCCCTATATTACTAAGGCTAGTAAAGGTAGTAGCTAGCGCTAGGAGACTACTACCTAGACCTTATTCCTCCTTCTATACCTTGCCCCTACTTAGTTAAACGTAGGGGAAGATCTACTAGGAGGACGCGAAGATCCTAAACGGAGCGAGCTTCCTAGTAGTATACTAATAGAAGGGCGTAGTAGTTATATAGACTATAATAGGCGAACTAGAGAGAGCGGTAGAAGCTAAGAACAGAGACTATATACTAGTTCTTCCTAAGTAGTTCTTTAAGGACCTACTAAGTTAAGAGAGTATACTAGAGTACGTAAAGTCAATGCTCCTAGCAAGATTCTATAGCTTTATCAACGCGCTTGCTAAAGGGGATAAGAAGCTTAATAAGATTATAGAGGAGGATTCTAAAGCGTTCTTCGATAAGGCGGATAGACTAGGGCCTACCCTAGACAAGATTAAAGCGCGTCTACCGAAGGAATACCGAGACTTAGTAGCTGCCTTCGTCCTATAGGACGCTAATATCTTACCTCCCTACTATATATATAACTATAGGATCGAGCTGCTCCTAGGGAGTGTAGTCCTGTACTTAAGGAACCGCCCGATATTACCGATAGAGCTATATATACTAAAGCGCTAGCTTGACGATAACCTCGCGAAGAGGTTTATCTAGCCCTTACGATCGAGCGCCTTATTGCCTATCCTAATAGCGTAGAAGCTAGGCGGAGGTATTAGAATCTACGTTAACTACTATAGTATTAACAACGCGACGCTAAAGAGCTAGTACTCTATCCCGCTAATCTAGGAGACCCTAGACTCTATCTATTAGGTAAAGATCTTTATAAAGCTTAACGTAATTATAGCGTTTAAGTAAGTACGTATAGCGCTAGGCTACGAATAGCTTATAGCGTTTATTACGAGATTCGGCCTATATAAGACGCTAGTTACGCCGTTCGGCCTATAGGGCGTACCTACTACCTTCTAGCATTACGTTAATAACATCCTCTATAACGCTCTAGATAACTATATAATAGTATACCTAGATAATATCCTAGTCTACTCGGGTACGTTCGAGGAGTATATTAAATAGGTTAGGGAGGTGCTAGAGTATATGATCGACGTAGGTCTATAGGTAGATATCGACAAGTACGAATTCTATATAAAGCGGACAAAGTACCTAGGGCTTATTATTACGCCCAGGGGCATCAAGATAGACCTAGATAAGGTTAAAGCGGTATATAATTAGGAGGCTCTAGAGATAAGGAGGTACCTCTAGCGGTTCTTAGGGTTCGCGAACTTCTACCGCCGATTTATACGAGGTTTTTCGAGCTACGTACACCCGCTATATAAGCTTATGAAGAAGACAGTAGACTAGGAGTAGTCTAAGTAGTATAAGGCGGCTTTCTAGCGCCTAAAGGTATACTTTATTATAGCACTAGCACTATAGATATATAACTAGGAGAAGCGAGCTATAGTAGAAGTTAATACGTTAGACTAGTTAGTAGGTAGAGCGCTACTATAGGAAGGGGATAATAGCAAGTTATATCTAGTTGCTTATTTCTTAGTAAAGTACACTATAGCCGAGTGTAACTATAATATCTATAACAAGGAGCTCCTTACGATCGTTAAGGCGCTTAAAGAATAGCGCCCTAAGCTCGAAGGCGTAGCTAAGAGGTTCGATATTATTATAGACTATAAGAACCTACAGACCTTTAGTATAACGAAGTAGCTATTACTACGCTATATACGCTAGTTAGAGTACTTATTGCGTTTTAACTTCTAGATTATCTACTACCTAGGTACGGTAAACGGCCGCCCTAACGCGCTAAGTAGGAAGCTAGAGTTTATACTAAAGGACGTTAAAGATAATAGGCTATAGAACAGGCAGTACCCTTTAATCGACCTAAGCAAGTTTAACCTAGAGACCTTTAGTAGTAAGTACGACTCTAAGCTACTAGGCGAGACACTAGAGCTCTTTAGCCTCGACGTTTCGCGCTATACTAACGACCTTATTGTAAAGAGCTACGTAAGCTCGCTATTTATAGTAGACGTAGTAGAGGCGCTTAGTAACTAAGAGGTACGTGCCTAGCTAAGTAAGATCAAGCGGGAGCTAAGAGTACCGTTCGCCAAGTGCAAGTTAGTCTTAGGTAGGGCGTTCTACCGTAGTAGGCTAATAATCGACCTAGGCGATATAGAGCTCTATTTATAGCTTATCTACTAGATATATACGTTAGGGCCTAGCAGGTACCTAGGGAGGACGAAGACGCTCGACCTAATAAATAGGGTCTACTAGTAGCTAGGGATAAGCGTATTAGTAAGGACGTTTGTTAAAGCCTATATTCTATACTTTAAGATAAAGAACCCCTGCGCAAAGCCTATAGGGTTCCTTAAGCCGCTCCTACTACTATTAGCGCTATAGTAAGATATATCGGTAGACTATATTACACTGCTCCTACTATATAACTAGAGGGGGTAGGAGTTTAGGTATATAGTAGTAGTAGTTAACTAGCTTACTAAGATACGCTACTTTATTATAATAGCGACACTAGAGGCTAACGAGCTAGCTAACTAGTTTATTAAGCGCGTATACTCGCTCTATAGTATACTAGAGACAATCGTATCGGATAAAGGTATATAGTTTGTTTTAGGGTTCTAGAGGGCGCTATTAGCGCGCCTTGCAATTACCTTAAGACCCTCGTTAGCGTTCTACCCCTAGATAAATAGCTAGATAGAGCGGATTAACGCGGAACTAAAGTAGTACCTATAGCTATATATCGACTAGGTATAGGATAACTAGGTTAACTAGCTCCCCCTAGCAGAGTTTATAGGGAATAATATAGTCTTTAAGACAACGGGCGTATTACTGTTCTTTACAAATTATAGCTTTAACCTAAGAATAGGCGTAGAGCTATTGAAGCTATACCTACTAAATATCTTAGAGTAGTAGAAGCGGGAGTTTTTCTAGGTATCGGAGCTTACGGACTGCTTTAGAGCGATCCTCAGGAAGGTTACGGCGTTAGTAAAGTAGTTATAGGACCGCTATAAGTAGAACGTAAACCGCTATAGGGAGGACGTGCTATAATACTACGTTAGCGATATAGCAATACTTAATATATAGAACTATAAGACTAGTAGGCTAACCGCGAAGCTCGCGCTATAGTAGGAGGGCCCGTTCAAGGTTACAAAGGCCTTGTTATACGTAGTAACTCTAAAGCTCCTAGCGAATATAACAATCTTCCCTACGTTCTACGTCTCGAGAGTAAGGTACTACCTAGAGTAGGGGCTAGCTAGCTAGGAGAGGGTTAACGACAATGTAAGCGCTAACTGTAGGCGTGTAGTTATACGGACTAACGAGGGCAAAGATATAGTAGAATAGAGGTTCGAGAGGATTGTAGGGTTCGGTAAGGCGGCGAACGGCCGCTAGTAGTACTAAGTTAAGTAGGAAGGTTATAATAACCTGACTTAGTAACCTGTAACGGATCTACGCGGCTATAATAACGCTATCTAGGAGTTCTACAACGCGTACCCTAAGCTCCTAGGCCCGCTATTGTAGACGCGAAGAAGGAAGGCGCAACGGCAGGAGGCAAGGCGCTAAGTAAGAAGGCGCTAAGCTGTAACGGTCGTATACAACAAGGTTGTACAACAGTGCAACCTTCGTAGGAGCTCGCGAGGGCTGAAGGCTCTGCGCGGCGAGCTCCACCTAGTATAGAGCCACGCTCCTCTAGCTACAGGGTGCTTAGCCAACTATATAGTATGGCATATGATATAGCATATAACACAGGCTGTGCCTGTGACACTACCCTCCCTCTCTAAACAAGCCCCCTATATAAAAATAGCCCCCTATCCCCCTATCCCGGGTCCTTGCATCCGGAGTTAGAGTTACCTTAGCGCCTACCCTAGCGCTGCGCCTTCCTTCTCCGCGTCTACGATAGCGGGCCTAGAAGCTCGGGGTACGTATCGTAGAACTCCTAGATAGCGTTATTATAGCTATATAGATCCGTTACAGGTTGCTAAGTCAGGTTGTTATAACCTTCCTACTTAACTTGGTACTACTAGCAACTATTCGCCGCCTTACTAAACCCTACGATCCTCTTAAACCTCTACTCTACTACGTTTTCGCCTTCGTTAGTCCGTGTAACTACGCGCCTATAGTTAGCGCTTACATTGTCGTTAACCCTCTTTTAGCCAGCTAGCCCCTACCCTAGGTAGCGCCTTACTCTCGAGACGTAGAACGTAGGGAAGATTGTTATATTCGCTAGGAGCTTTAGAGTTACTACGTATAACGAGGCCTTTGTAACCTTGAACGGGCCCTTCTACTATAGCGTAAGCTTTACGGTTAGCCTACTAGTCTTATAGTTCTATATATCGAGTATTACCCTATCGCTAATGCGGTACTATAGCGTATCCTCCCTATAGCGGTTCGCGTTCTATTTATAGTAGTCTTATAACTACTTTGCTAGCGCCGTAACCTTCCTAAGGATCGCCCTAAAGCGGTCCGCAAGCTTAGATACCTAGAAAAACTCCCGCTTCTACTACTCCAAGATGTTCGGTAGGTATAGCTTCGACGGCTCTACGCTTATCCTAGGGTTAAAGCTATAATTCGCGAAGAATAGTAATACGCCTATTGTCTTAGAGACTATATTGTTCCCTACAAACTCTACTAGGAGGAGCTAGTTAACCTAGTTATCCTACGCCTAGTCGATATATAGCTATAGGTACTGCTCTAGTTCTATATTAATCCGCTCTATCTAGCCGTTTGTCTAGGGGTAGAACGCTAATAAGGGCTTTAGAGTAATCGTAAGGCGCGCTAATAGCGCCCTCTAGAACCCTAAAACGAACTATATACCTCTATCCGATATAATCGTCTCTAGTACGCTATAGAGCGAGTATACGCGCTTAATAAACTAGTTAGCTAGCTTGTTAGCCTCTAGTGTTACCGTTGCAATAAAGTAGCGTATCTTTATAAGCTAGTTAACTACTACTACTACGTACCTAAACTCCTACCCCCTCCGTTTATATAGTAGGAGCAGTGTAATATAGTCTACTAATATATCTTACTATAGCGCTAACGGTAGCGGGAGCGGCTTAAGGAACCCTATAGGCTTTAAGCAGGGGTTCTTTATCTTAAAGTATAGCGTATAGGCTCCTACGAACGTCCTTACTAATACGCTTATCCCTAGCTACTAGTAGACCCTATTTATTAGGTCGAGCGTCTTTATCCTCTCTAGGTACCTGCTAGGCCCTAACGTGTATATCCGGTAGATAAGCTGCAAATAGAGCTCTATATTGCCCGGGTCGATTATTAGCCTATAGTAGTAGAACGCCCTACCTAAGACTAACTTATACTTAGCGAATAGCACTCTTAGCTCCCGCTTGATCTTACTTAGCTAGGCGCGTACCTCCTAGTTACTAAGCGCCTTTACTACGTCTGCTATAAACGGTAAGGTCGTATAGCTCTCTGCGATAAGGTCGTTAGCGTAGCGCAAAACGTCGAGGCTAAAGAGCTCTAGTGTCTCGCCTAGTAGCTTAGCGTTATATTTACTACTAAAGGTCTCTAGGTCGAACTTACTCGGGTCGATCAGGGGGCGCTATCTATTCTATAGCCTATTATCTTTAATGTCTTTTAGTATAAACTCTAGCTTCCTACTAAGCGCGTCGGGGCGGCCGTTTACCGTACCTAGGCGGTAGATAATCTAGAAGTTAAAGCGCGATAAGAACTCTAACTAGCGTATATAGCGTAGCAATAGCTACTTCGTTATACCGAAGGTCTATAGGTTCTTATAATCCGTAATAATATCGAACCTCTTAGCCGTACCTTCGAGCTTAGGGCGCTATTCCTTAAGCGCTTTAACGATTATAAGGAGCTCCTTATTATAGATATTATAGTTACACTTAGCTATAGTATACTTTACTAAGAAGTAAGTAACTAGATGTAACTCGCTATTATCCCCCTCCTATAGTAGCGCTCTACCTACTAACTAGTCTAACGTATTAACTTCTACTACCGCTTGCTTTTCCTAGTTATATATCCGTAGTGCCGGTACCGTAATAAAGCATACCTTTAGGCGCTAGAAAGCCGCCTCGTACTACTTAGACTACTCCTAGTCTACTATCTTCTTCGTAAGCTTATATAGCGGCTGTACGTAGCTCGAAAAACCTCGTATAAATCGGCAGTAGAAGTTTACAAACCCTAAGAACCGCTAGAGGTGTCTCCTTGTCTCTAGAGCCTCCTAATTACATACCGCTTCGACCTTGTCTAGGTCTATCTTAATGCCCCTAGGTGTAATAATAAGCCCTAGGTACTTCGTCCGCTTTATATAGAATTCGCACTTGTCGATATCTACCTATAGGCCTATATCGATTATACGCTTTAGCACCTCCCTAACTTGCTTAATATACTCCTCGAGCATACTAGAGTAGACTAGGATATCGTCTAGGTACGCTGTTACGTAGTTATCCAGAGCGTTATAGAGGATATTGTTTATATAATACTAGAAGGTAGCGGGCGCGCCCTATAGGCCGAACGGCGTAACTAGTGTCTTATATAGGCCGAATCTTATAATGAACGCTATAAGCTACTTATATCCTAGCGCTACGTGTACTTGGTTAAACGCTGCAATTACGTTAAGCTTTATAAAGATCTTCGCCTTATAGATAGAGTCTAGGGTCTCCTAGATTAGCGGGATAGGGTACTAGCTCTTTAGCGTCGCGTTATTAATACTATAGTAGTTAATATAGATCCTAATACCTCCGCCTAGCTTCTAGGCTATAAGGATAGGCGACGAGGCGCTTGAGCGTAAGAGCTAGATAAAACCCTTCGCAAGGTTATCATCGAGCTAGCGCTTTAGTACACGCAGCTCTATCAGCGATATCGGGCGATTCCTCGAGTATAGGACTACGCTCCCTAGGAGTAGCTCGATCCTATAGTTATACGTATAGTAGAGGGGTAAGATATTAGCGTCCTATAGGACGAAGGTAGCTACTAAGTCTTAGTATTCCTTTAGTAAGCGCGCTTTAATCTTGTCTAGAGTAGGCGCTAGTCTATCCGCCTTATCGAAGAACTTCTTAGAATCCTCCTCCATAATCTTATTAAGCTTCTTATTCCCTTTAGCGAGCGTATCGATAAAGCTATAGAACCTCGCTAGGAGTATCGACTTCGCGTACTCTAGTATACTCTCTTAACTTAGTAGGTCCTTAAAAAACTACTTAGGTAGAACTAGTATATAGTCTCTCTTCTTAGCCTCTACTACTCTCTCTAGCTCGCCTAGTATAGTCTATATAACTACTATACCCTTCTATTAGTATACCGCTAGGAAGCTCGCTCTATTTAGGATCTTCGCGTTATCCTAGCGGATCTTCCCCTATACTTAACTAAGCAGGGGCAAGGCATAAGAGGGGGAACAGGGTCTAGGGGGTAGTCTCCTAGCGCTAGCTACTACCTCTACTAGCCTTAGTAATATAGGGGGTGGCGCTTCGACCGGTATACCTATTGCTCCTAGCGGTATAAGCGTCCCCTATAGGTCGGCCTACGCGCCTCCCTAGGACGTAGATCTCTACCGTCTATAGGCCCGTCTCCGCCTATTAGACCGCCTAGCTCTCTTATAGTCGGAGAGCTTGCTTGTAGCGATAGTAACCTCGTCGTTGTTACTAGAGGTACTATAGTCGTTATCTTCAGGTACGTCCTCTACTATTACATAGTACCGCTTGCTATTCCTAGGGGGTAGGGGTACCTCTAGCTAGCCTACCTACCGAGCGACCTAGCTCCTAATATACTCTAGTAGGTACCTCCTACGGTAGTACTCTATAAATTCGAGCTATAGGGTCTCCTAGTTAATCTATAGGTTATACTTCCGTAGCTATAGGAGGCCTAAGATTACTAGGGTCTCCTTTACAAGCGTTGTAACGAAGTATACTAGGGTCTCCTAGTAGTTGCTAACGACTAGCGTAAGCGCCGCTAAGTGCTCGATCTAGCGTAAGAACCCTCCGTTAGCTAGAAATAGCGGCTACTGTACCGCTAGCTTCTCTAGTAGTAGCCTATTCGTAACTACAAAGCTAAAATCCACGAACGCTAGACCTATATAACCTAAGTCTACAAGTACTATATACTCTATATTGCGCCTACTAACCGCTAGGTACGATAATAAGAGAATAGATTTAGCGCTACTACCTAC
>MU853413.1:505303-535299 GCA_033297235.1 Trichocladium antarcticum
GCTCTTAGCTACTTACGTATAATAGCGGCACGCGACGGGCTAGCTTGCTCTAGCGCCTATATTAGTATATTGTTACTATCTTCTACCCTATCTATTATCCTAGTTCGTTAGGGTAGTTCTATAGGAGATAGTCCTATACGTTAGATATCCTATACGTCGGACTGTAAATAGGGGTAGGGTGCTTGTTTTAACTCGCACTACGTAGTCAAGGTTAAACAAAGTCTAGTACGTTAGAAAAAAAAAGAAGCGTTCTAGCTAGTCTAAGGTGTTCGATCTGCCTCTAACGGTCTAACTAGCTACGCGCGCAAGTTGAAGGTACAACCTACTATAACGGTCGTATATAACAAGGTTGTATAACAGTGCAACCTTCGTAGGAGCTCGCGAGGGTTGAAGGCTCTGCGCGGCGAGCTCCACCTAGTGTAGAGCCACGCTCCTCTAGCTACAGGGTGCTTAGCCAACCACATGGCATGGCACATAACATGGCACATGACACAGGCTGTGCCTGTGACATAAGCAAAATCAAGCGTGGAACAGGCTCTGGATACAAGCATCCGAAATCGAGCGTATGGAATAGGATAGGCTCTAGGTATAAGCATCTAAAATAGGGCGTTTTAGGAGCGTTTGAGATAGCTCTAGATACGAGCATCTGGAATTGAACGGTTAGGATAGCTCTAGATGCGAGCATCTAAAATAGGGGGCTATTTTTGTATAGGGGGGCTTGTTTAGAGAGGGAGGGTAGTGTTACAGGCATAGCCTATATTATATGCTATATTATATGCTATACTATATGGTTGGCTAAGCACCCTGTAGCTAGAGGAGCGTAGCTCCACACTAGGTAGAGCTCGCTGTGTAGAGCCTTCAGCCCTCGCGAGCTCCCACGAAGGTTGCACTGTTGTGCAATTTTGTTGTATACGACCGTTACATGTATATATAGTGTCCTACAACCTATCTAGGTAGGCACCGATCTATCTATGTTACAGCGCATGACGGAAACGAAACAAAAACACAGCCAACCGATACGACTACCGTAGATATTAGCCGTCGGTTGAAATGACCGTACAGTAAGGTATAGTAGGTAGGGCTGCCCCACTACCTACCTTTGCCTTCCACACAGCCCACTTTGGCTTGCTTCCTCTCTCCTACAACCACCACCACGAATGTCACTAGTTTTCCTACTTCCTGCCGTCCTACAGGTTATGCGCCCTCTTGCTTCTACTGCTTGAGTTTTACCGATTCGAATTTCGTTGGCTTCTGGGCGACTGATTTAACTGCCCCGGATTCCACGATTTTCACCTGAACCGACCGAATCTCTAGCTTCTAGGCGACTGATTTAACTGCCTCGGATTCTACGATTTTCACCTGAACCGACCGAATCTCTAGCTTCTAGGCGACTGATTTAACTGCTCTGGATTCTACGATTTTCACATGAACCGACCGAATTTCTCTGGCTTCTAGGCGACTGATTTAATTGACCTGGATTCTACGATCTTTATACCCGAACCGACCTGACCGAATCTCTAGCTTCTGGGCAACTGATTTAATTGCCCTAGATTTTACGATTTTCACCTAAACCGACCCGAATCTCTAGCTTCTAGGCGACTGATTTAACTGCCTTGGATTCTACGATTTTCACCTGAACCTGACTTGAATCTCACTGGCTTCTAGGCGACTGATTTAACTACCCCGGATTCTACGATTTTTACACCTGACTCGACCTGACCTAACTCGAATTGCTACAAGATAGCCGATCTTACTACTACCCTCGTGACTTTGACTAAGTTGCTAAAGGTTTAGCAAGAGCAAATTACGTTGCTCTAGAGCTAATAGTAAGTAGCCTCCTCTACCTAGAAGATTCCCCTTAATAAGAAGCTTACTAAGACCGAAGACCTTGATTCGTAGCGCGAGAAGCTAACCCGAATGCTCTCTCGCTATAACCTCGATAAGTACTTACTTAGTACTATCCTAGAACCTAAAGAAGCTACTACTTGCTATACCTAGATGAACGACTGCCTAGACGTTAACGACTATATCTAAGCTACTGTTCCTAGGTATACTATCTAGAACGCCCTACGTAGCCTTAGATAGTCTGCTAAAGAAGGCGACCTAAAGAAGACTTTCAATAAGCTTGTCTAGTACTTTAAGAGGAGCATTGTTAACGTGTTCGCTAAGATATACTACGAACTTGTTACTACTTGCTACAATAACTTCGACTCCCTCCTTGCTTTCTAGACCTAGATTAACTATCTTAAGGAGCGCCTTAAGACCTTAGACTTTAAGATAACTAATAAAGCCTATACCTAGCTTGCGCTAAAAGGCGTAGCTTCGACTTACTATAACCTCTATATACGCTACGTTACCTAAATCGATACCCTAACCTAGAACGAATTAATAGCTAAGCTCTAGGCTTAAGCTATTAGCGAGAATAAAGGCCTAACCTTTGTAACTATACCTATTAAGAAGAATAACGAAACCCTCGTTAAGTACAAGGATTATACCCTAATGATTAAGACTAGCTAGTCCTACTATAAGGACTATAGTAGGTATCCTAGCGGTAGCTCTACTAGTAACTGCTAGATTTACAACCCTAAGCTAGCTCTAGATAACTAGTACTATAAGGACGAACTCCTAAAGAAGAAGAAGGAATAGTCCTCGTTAACTAGCTCGCTATATTAACAGTCAGGCGTTAAGACACTGTCGACTACTACAAAGAAGGCCTTTGTTACTATCAGGGACCTAAAGAAGATCCTTTTTACAAGCGAGATAAATGCTAACCCGAGCTTGTTCACGACCTAGATAGAGGAATAGATTAATAATAGATAATAGATGAAAATAGTAGCAAAACACTAAGGATTCCTATATATACTAGCCTAGATAGTTTAGCGATAGAACGGGCAGTAGGCTGTCTATAGGGGGGTATAGTAGGTAGGGCTGCCCTACTACCTACCTTTGCCTTCTACACAGCCTACTTTAGCTTGCTTCCTCCTCCTACATACACTACCACGAATGTCACTAGTTTTCCTGCTTCCTGCCGTCCCACATGTTATACGCCCTCTTGCTTCCACTGCTTGAGTTTTACCGACCCGAATTTCGTTGGCTTCTAGGCGACTGATATAACTGCCCCGGATTCCACGATTTTCACCTGAACCGACCTAACCGAATCTCTAGCTTCTGGGCGACTGATTTAACTGCCCCGGATTCTACGATTTTCACCTGAACCGACCTGACCGAATCTCTAGCTTCTAGGCGACTGATTTAACTGCCCTAGAATCTACGATTTTCACACCTAAACCGACCCGAATCTTACTAGTCTTCTAGGCGACTGATTTAAATGCCCTAGATTCTACGATTTTCACCTGACCCGACCTGATCTGACCGACCCGAATTGCTACAAGATAGCTAATCTTACTACTACCCTCGCGACTTTGACTAAGTTACTAAAGGTTTAGCAAGAGCAAATTACGTTGCTCTAGAGCTAATAGCAAGTAGCCTCTACCTAGAAGATTCCCCTTATTAAGAAGCTTACTAAGACCGAAGACCTTAATTCCTAGCGCGAGAAGCTAACCCGAATGCTCTCTCGCTATAACCTTAATAAGTACCTACTTAGTACTATCCTAGAACCTAAAGAAGCTACTGCTTGCTATACCTAGATGAACGACCGCCTAGACGTTAACGACTATATCTAAGCTACTGTTCCTAGGTATACCGTTTAGAATACCCTACGTAGCCTTAGATAGTCTACTAAAGAAGGCGACCTAAAGAAGACTTTTAATAAGCTTATCTAGTACTTTAAGAGAAGTACTATTAACGCGTTCGCTAAGATGCATTACAAACTCGTTACTACTTGCCGCGATAACTTCGACTCCCTCCCTACTTTCTAGACCTAGATTAACTATCTTAAGGAACGCCTTAAGACCTTAGACTTTAAGATAACCGACAAAGCCTATACCTAGCTTGCGCTAAAAGGCGTAGCTTCAACTTACTACAACCTCTATATACGCTACGTTACTCGAATCAATACCTTGACCTAGAACGAATTAATAGCTAAGCTCTAGGCTTAAGCTATTAGTAAGAACGAAGGCCCGGCCTTCGTAACTATACCTAATAAGAACAAGAAGAACGACGAAACCCTCGTTAAGTATAAGGATTATACCTTAATGATCAAGACTAGCTAGCGCTACTACAAGGACTACAGCAGGCATCCTAGCGGTAGCCCTGCTAGTAACTGCTGGATTTACAACCCTAAGCTAGCTCCAGATAACTAGTACCGCAAGGACGAACTCCTAAAGAAGAAGAAGGAACAGTCCTCGTCAACTAGCCCGCTATATTAACAGTCGGGCGTTAAGACACCGTCAACTACTACGAAGAAGGCCTTTGTTGCTATCAGGGACCCGAAGAAGATCCTTTTTACAAGCGGGACAAATGCTAACCTAAGCTTGTTCACTACCTAGATAGAGGAACAGTTTAATGATCGACGATAGATAATGGATAATAGATGAAAATAGTAGCAAAACACCAAGGATTCCTATATATACTAGCCTAGATAGTTTAGAGATAGAACGGGCAGTGGGCTGTCTATAGGGGGGTGTGGTAGGTGGGGCTGCCCCACTACCTACCTTTGCCTTCTATATAGCCCACTTTGGCTTGCTTCCTCCTCCTATACACACCACCACGAATGTCACCAGTTTTCCTGCTTCCTGCCGTCCCACATGTGGCGACGAACTTGGCGACGAACGGGCTTCTCGACGTGGTGGCGCGCGACTATCTGCATGGTGCCACCAATAACTAGTGGGGGGTCCGGCTGGTCCTGTAGACTGGGGTTGTACATGTAGGTGGGAGGGATGGGGAGCTTGGCGCAGAATATCATGAGAATTAGGCGCACATTGAGTTCATCATGAGGAGCACTGTCCGGTGTTTGGTGTGTCGACGTTGTAGAACCATGCCAGTTGCGCGTCGTGTCCGCAACGGTGAAGTAACTGTCAGGAACAAACCCGGCGCGCTGGGCGAAGACAGTTTCGCCGAGCTCAACAGAGGGGGGCCCTGCAACTCCATCCAGCAGCTGCTCTTGCTTTGTCCAAGTACATCGGCTCGATGTTGAGCTGACCAGCACACCACGCACGAGGCACTCGTCGACGACAAAGGCGCTGTGGATGGCCTCAATCTTAATCCGATACGACGCGGCCAACTAATACACAAATGACTCAAGCGTAGGCGTATTGACACGATGGTTGAAATGGCAACGATTCGCAAACACAGACGTAACAACATAAAGTTCACTCGATGCCCTGCCCCGGTCTACTTCTGGCAGTATCCTCTCCGCGCTACCTACTTTCCCGCAACAAACAGCAAGCCAGCCCAGAGCTCTCCATTATCACCAAATACCAACCAGTATGACCCTGTCTCTCTGCTCCAATGCAGACAAACTAATTCCCCACCCAGACCCGCATACCAGCCATCGCTACTGCCATCATCATGCCGAACGGAACCTGGTACTGCCCTGGCGGCTGCGGCACTATCCTGTCAGGTAGTCAAACCCAGGACGACTGCCCGACCTGTGGCGCGTATGAACCAATCTCCCATTCCGTGCACTGAACCGGCCGTGCTGACCGGGAGTCCAGGGAGGAATACGATGTATAGGGGGCACCAAGGGTCGGCGGCAACAGCCTGGCCTCACATATGGGGGAGGGGACCGGGGAGAAATGCGGATCAGCTTCATGGATACTTTGTGCTACCCACGCTCTATGCCAGACATTGAATCACCATGACACCGTGGTCCACTACAACCGTCCCTTGTCATCTCTAACCTGGCAGGGCCCGCATATATGAGCCCTCGAAAGTTTGAAACGCATCGACATTGGGTATCCAAGTTAGCCATGACGTTCCCAACACTAACACATCTTGGCGTTTATGCGTCGTCTTGACTTGGTAGCCTTGAACCCATACCGCCCAGCATCAGCGCTGCGTCCGACAAGCCGGGTGGTGCCTCGGCAGCCCAGTCAGAGCTCTCAGCCTTTCGTCGACAAAAACCAGAAAGTTCATGGCCGACCGACAAGAAGTCCGAGTCCGTCTTCCGGCCCCGTCCCGGGCGGGCTCCGAGGTGTCTCCGCTACCTGTCGCTGAATTGGGCCTAGACGCCGGGCTCGCAATGCCAAGACGGCCGGAGATACGCACGGCGGAGTCTAGTCCCTTTCGAGTTAGAGCTCGATCTCCGAGCTGGTGACAGATGTGAGCGCTGGCACGTTTGCGCAAGGCAACGGAATGGAAATTTGAGCACAGCCTGCGTTATTTCCAACCCTGCGCCAGTCGCCCCTACCAGTCGCAGCTCGCGGGTTCCAAAACAGCCAGTCGAACGACAAGCTCTAGGTACCTAGACAACCTGCTGTCGGCCTTCAATTGATCGCCCGTATCCTTGTTCCCTGCAAGCCACAGTGGGGGCCCGCTGCAACAATACCTACCATCTCGATTCTCGACTTTCTCGAGTCTCAAACCACGCCGTTCCCAGCTTCCCAAAAATCACACGTCGCAACATGCGCCAAACGCTCCGCCGGTCCTGCGCTGCCTGCGCCAAATCCAAACACAGCTGCGACCTCGGCACGCCGCGCTGCTCCCGCTGTATCAAGCGCAAGGCGCAATGCCTCTACGCGAACCAGCCGCTGACCGCGGCCCCTCCCGCGCCTTCCGGCACCCTGACCCACTACAGGTTCGGGTCGCTCGATCCCTTCAACTCGTACCCGCACACGAGACTGCCGCGGCAACAAGTGCAACGTCTGATCCACAGCTGTACGTGCGTCCGATTCACATGGATCGCAAATCACAAATCACACATCGCGCCCGGCTTACCTGATCAGTTCTCAACAAGATCGCGTTCCAGTACTACCCCCTCGACCTGAGCCCGACCTCCAACCCCTTTCTCGTCTCGTGGTGGCCGCTTGCGCTCGGCGACCCTGTCCTGTTCCACGTCTCGCTGCAGACGGCATGTCTGGACGCCGAGCGCCTAGCCCAGCGGGGCTTCCACAGCTCCGAAGTCCTCATGGCCGACTCGGTGGCGCTGCTCCGCCGCAAGCTTGAAGACACGTCGCTGGCGCTGCAGGACGGCACCATGAACGCGGTCATCACTCTGGCCACCATCGAAGTGAGACTTGCCTTTCCCAGCCATCCGCAAGGCCATCGCTAACAACTGCCCAGTATGGCAAGGGCAATACCAGCACCAGCAAGATGCATGTCGACGGCGTGAAGAAGCTGGTCCACATGCGCGGCGGCATTAACGCAGTGCGCCAGACCAGCCCGCTGACGGCGAGAATGGTCAGCTGGTAAGCCACCCCCATCCCCCGGGGGTTCCCCGCTGCTCACACATAACGTCCAGGGTGTCGATGCTGGTCATGGGCCACCCCCAGTTCGAGACCCAAGACGACGACGGCATCGGCCATGGCATCCCCCCGATCCCCGAATGGCAGCTGGACCCGTCCGCGCGCCATGAATGGTCGGAGCTCGCCGGCGCAGACGACCAGGAAGTCCGAAACGTCTTCCTCCGTCTCCGGCATGTGTTTGCACGCGCGCAGCAGCGCGGCCCCTTCCCCGCCACGCGGCTCCACGACCTGACGTGCTTCGTCGTCCACCGGCTCCTGCTCTCCGCGCCAAACCCGACCCCAGCACCACCACCACCCACGACCGAATGCGTCCGCTACGCCATCGTGCTCTACATGCTCATCGTGCAGGGCCCGACCTACTACTCGCACGCCATCCTGTTCAACACCGTCCTCGCGCGCTTCACGGCCCACCTCACCCAGCTCGACGCCACACCCCGGCCCTGCGGCTCCCTCGACCTGTGGTTCCTTGCGATCGGCCTGGTCGCGTCGGCCGGCACGGCCCACTACCCACGGTTTGTCGCGCGGTCGGGTGCGGTGACCGTGTGTCTGCAGCTGCGGGACTGGCACGACGTGCTTGGCCACATCAGGGGCATCCTGTGGCTGGAGACGGCGCGGGGGGAGCATGTTTTCCGGCCTCACTGGGATGGTATTTTGGGGAGTGCAGGGCCAGTGCGGGATTTGGTTGTGCGTGTGTTGCCGGGTACGGGCGGCAGTGTTGGAAGGCTCACGTAGAGGATGATGTGACGGCTGCATTTTCAGTCGACAATGCTGGATATTGTCTAAATACTCAACGGTCAGGGACGGACCACCCAATACTTTCCCCAAACACATTGGAGACGCTTCATCGTTCAGCGCCCAGCAGGTGAACAAGTGCTCGGTGAAAGTGGCATGATGCAAAAACAAAACGGATTTGGATGTACCGCGGATCGAACGCGGGACCGTCTGTATAAGCATATGCAACTGAGGCTTTGCAAAACAGAAATCATACCACTAGACCATACACCCAAGGGTTGATGTCACTGCAGGCATTACACCTTGTCAGATAGGGACGGCAATAACGAAAACTGCTCGACTCAATTGCTGTCTATAACTCCACAGACTGGCCATTTCTACTATGATATGTTGGTGCATGAAAAGCGATTGGCGATGGAATCTCCGGCTTCAGCGGCTACTGTTTGCACTGGCAGCTTTGCTTAGTCTTGGCGACTGAGCTGAGTGGTCGAGTCCACCCCGCGGCTTGTCGATCGCAGTTTCTTTTCCTCTCTTGCAACTCCAACATTCGCACGGGCTATCTACCAACACCGCGGCCCAACAAACGCCTTTTGATTGCCACACCAGTTTCGGATTGTACCTCAAGCCGTTCCTCATAGGCGACATTGCCAAAGTCGCGACTCAGTCGTCTACGACGTACGACCCTCATCGACATAAGCAGCCACGGCCCACTGCACCCATCCCCACTGGACTGGGGCCGGGCGCTGAGGTAGAGGCACGCTTCCACCGACGCGACCCGAGCATGCCGCAGGGCAAAGCCCGCCTCAGAGACGGTTGTACCTACAACGCCGACACGCCATGATCCGACACTGGACGCATTCATAAATGAAGTAGGGGAGGGTGTCGTAGCACTCCTCGCAGCGATGGCGGCCCCGGCGCGACCTCCACGCATCGTGGTAGCACTCGTGGTTCTGCATCAGGTTCTGCTGCTCCCGCTCCAGCATGGCCGCCCGCGCGACCGCGGCAAACACCTGGCCGGCGGCAAACCTCGGGCCGGCGGCAAACCTCTGGCCGGCGGCGTCGCGGTCCACGATGACATTCGCACGCGCGAGCAGGCGCGTCTCGTTCCACTGGTCGCACGGGCAGTTCTTCCAGCGCACGCCGCACACGTAGCAGAACTGGGCGCCGCAGAGACAGGCTGCCGCCGCGTTGTTAGCACGGATCTCATCGGCTGCGGCCCCGAGCGGGACCACGACAAGGACAACTCACTCATGTGGTTGCAGCCGTGCTCGAGCTCCACGACGCGGCGGCACGCGTGGCAGCGCTGCCAGCCGTTGGCGGCCGCGACCTGCAGGAGCTCCTGGGCCGCGGCGTCGTGCGGGCAGTCGCCCGTGTGCGCCGCGCCCTTGCACACCACGCACGTCGTCCAGCGGCACCGGATGCAGGTCGCCACGTCGCCGTCCACGAACGGCGGCGGGATGAAGGCCGAGCACGCCGGCCGGTGGCAGTATGTCCGGTTCGGCGTGTCCATCTCGTTCTTCTTGGCCAGGAACCGGCCCACCAGCTCCGCCGGGAGGTACCCCCCGCAGGTGTCGAGCGGGATGCGCTGGTTGCAGCAGCGCGGCGGGAACAGCGACTCGTCCGACAGGGACGCCCGGAAGAGGCTTTCTAGGCACGCGCGGCAGTACTCGTGCGCGCAGGGGCAGCGACACACGTCCTGGCGGGGGCGCTTGTCGCCGCAGGCGACGCACTCCGACTCCGGTATTGGTGGTGGTGGCGGCGGGGGCGGGGGCGGGAGCGGGAGCGGGAGAGGGGGCGGGGGCGGGGGCGACGGCAGCGCCGGCGTCGGCCTGTCAGCGGCCTGTGTGGACGACTCGGCCGGGGATGGCGCGGCCGACACGCGGAGGGCCCGGAACCTGACCACAAGCTCATCGATGACCGGGTCGGTGGCTGGCACGGCGAAGGCAATCCCGGCAAGCCCCCGGCGGCCGGCTCGCTCCCGGCCCACGGCCGCCTGCTCCTCTTGGAGCAAGATGCTCTCGCAGATGGACCGGTCCGAGGCGATCAGTGCCAGCTCCGCCAGCTCCGCCTCGTACACTTGAATGGCAAAGTCGAGATCGTCGGCCACCCGGCCGCGAAACCCTGCGCGTCTTCCATTCCTGAGCCCCTCAACCTCGTTGTGCTGCGCCTGTAGCGCACGCGCGAGGTCCTGCATGGGCAACCCGCCGTCGGCTGACATGATGACCGCAGGAGGCAGCGCGACGCGGTTTTCCAGTGCGACGCCGTGGTTCTGCAAGGAAAGGCGAAGCCGCAAACAGGTGCATGGGCGCTCATTGGCGACGAAGACAACAGTCGCGAGAGAGAAGGCAAGGATGCATATGCCCGCCGTTGTCCTGGACTTTTGCCCTCCCGAGCCTCCCCCACTCACCCGTTCCCCTCCGTTTGACGCGAGCCCCTCGACAGCCTCCGGTTGGTCCATCCGCCCGCTGCGCCCACCATGCAGGCTGCAGCTGCCGCGGCCGTCTGCATACGGATATTGCATGTTGTTCCTCCCCGGCGCCCGCCAACCATTGCCTTTCCGCCGAGGCGGTTGGCTTGACAGCACTGCGGGCGAGGGCGATCGACTATGTAGGAACCAACCTTCCAATAACTAAGACCCCCTGGAACCGGCGCCTCAGCCTTGGACCAATTCCCCCACGACACGTAATGTACTGGCCCATTTTTACGATACTACTTTTACCCGCGGATGTCTCATTGCATTGGAGTCACTGGTTCGTACACTGCAAGCAAGTGGCAAAGCTGCGAGCAGACACCCCTACTAACGCCGCCGACGAGAGCAAGCAACGAAAGATAAACAAAAACCAACTGTGTCCTAGACCTTAACTCCTCCAACTCTCCGTCAGACTCTGGCCATGTGCATCCCGGGCTCTACTAGTCAACGACGCTCTGCTAGAGACACCTTGGCCCCTTGCCCATGAATAATTATAGCACTATAGCACTGCCTCTGTATCGTGTAAGTGCCATAATTCTTGCCGTACCTAGGTAATCTACAAGAACCAATGGTTGATTGTTTAGACCAAGTTGTACTACGCACCATCGAGGGTTAGGGTGCATGAATTGGGGTAATGTCACTCAGTTGGGCACCACCCTAGCGACACAGATGCCCAACCAGAGCCAGATCACACCACACCTGGAAATCACATGGAAATCCAGGCTTTCTTCCAACATCGTACCTTTTTGGACCAGCCCTTCCAACATCATTCATACCTTCTTACACCATCCGCTCGATAACTTGCCCATTACGACCATAGCACTCGAATTGACAAATACCAGGACCTGCCTCACAGCCTTTACGGTCCTCACCACCAGCCAGATCTCAAGATGCTGGCCTCCTCCGCCGCCCACCACCCCCAACCCGACGACCCCTTCCAGTCGCTCTACCACTCCTTCACCAACCTGACCCTCACCAACCCCCCTCCGGCCACCCCCCCCTCCCCCATCCATACCATCCCCCACCCCCCGTTTCCCAGCACCACCCCCATCCCCGTGACCATCAGCATCTTCCCCCCCGGCGACAACGTCATCTTCGCCCACTCCTCCTTCTTCGCCCGCCGCGCCGCCGCCGCCGCCGACCTCCCCACCCCCGCCGAGGTCCGCCAGCACGCCGCCGCCGTGCTCCACCCCGCCGAAGACACCACCACCATCACCCACGTCCCCTTCCCCGCCCTGGGCCTGCTCGTCAAGTACGGCGCCGGCGTGCGCGCCGCGGCCGAGGGCAAGGGCATGCTGCTGCTGCGGCGGTATCTGGATGCGGATGCGGATGTGGATGTGGATGTGGATGGATCTGGTGGTGCGGGCATGGGCGCGGTGGTGCCCGAGGTGTTTGGGTGGCGGCGGGACGGCGGCGAGGGGTTCGTGTACATGGCGCTGCCGGAGGGGGAGGTGTTGGAGGGGCGGTGGGGGGCGATGGGGGAGGGGGAGAGGGTCCGGGTCTGTGAGGCGCTGCGGGCGGTGGTGGGCGGGTGGCGGCGGTTGCGGTTGGGGGGGGAGGGGTTTGTGGGTGAGTTCTTTTTGGCATTTTTCTTTTTCTGGGCTGGTTTGGTGGTGTGTTTGCTTGGTTTGATTTTCAAAAGGGGGGTGGGCTGACTGGTTGGTTGTTGTAGGGAGCGTGGATAACGGGCCGTTGCCGGATCTGGTGTTGACGGCGGGGATGGCGGCTGGCGGTGGACGGCCGGGCCCGTTCTGGTCGGTGGCGGCTTTCCATAACTACTTTGTCTCGACGGCGGCGGCGGTGTCGCAGAATCGGCAGGCGGGGCCGAGCAGTCAGGTCCGCTGGAACCCTCAGCATTTGTTTCCCGCCGACGTCCCCATCGTGTTTACGCATGGCGCCCTGCACCCGCGCAACATCATCGTCTCGACGGGGCCGAATCCGCGCGTGGTTTCGATTATCGGCTGGGAGCAGGCGGGATGGTATCCGGCGTACTGGGAGCTGTGCAAGGCGCGGTGGGAGTGCGCCAGAGGGGGGCCCCTCGACGAGTGGGAGGGGCGCTACTTGCCGCAGGTTTTGAATGTGGACGAACTGGGGGCTGTGTTGCGTGATTGGAATATCGGCTCGCTGTGTCAGTATTGGGGGTATTTTATGAGTCTGATATCGGGGTGAGGGGCTATAGACTAGAGATATCTGGCGAGACCGCCGTTGGTAAGAAATATACCGTCACAGAATGGGATGGTTGAGGGCCGGGCCCCTGATTGCGTGTCGGCAGAGTCGCGAGATTCGCATTAACCGTCATTGGAAAGGCTGGCCGTGTCCGTCCCTATAAAAGAGCCCCATCACTGAACCAATTGGAAAACTCCCCCCCAGCCGTATCAAACAGCGAGTCCGGCATCTAGCACACGTCAGCATCAACGCCACGAAGCAAGACAACCAGCGATCCTCACCATATAGGGCCAATCCTCAACCCCCACCTCCACGGCCGGCCCCCCTGTCTCCATCCCCACACTCCCGGGCGTGTCGCCCTCCCCCGCAGCCACGATCCCCTCCAGCAGCCCCAGACACCTCTCCACCCCCTCCTCCACCGCCTGCATAACATACCTCGCCAGATCCTCCTTACCCAGCCCCCTCCGCATCGCCTCCACCTGCGCAACAACAGTATGGGTAACCAGATACCCCTTGGTATTCGTCTCACCCGCCTCCAGGCCGCGCCACGTCCACGCCGAGAAATCCTCCAACGCCGCCAGCAGATCCGGCCTGAGCTCCGGCCCGCCCCCACCGACGCCGACCCCGAGCCCGAGCCCCTCCTCTTCCCGCAGCAGCGTCGTAAGCTCGACACCAATGACGACAAACCCCTGGACGGCAGCGGTCCGCAGCAGGCCCAGCCCCGAGGTGGCGCGGCGCGCGAGAAGGCCGTCGAGCTCGCGGCTAGTGCCATCCTCGATCGCGGGCTCGGCGCCCGGCGGCGGGGCGGCGCACACGGTGCGCCCGATGCGCAGGGCCGATTCGACAGCGACCTTGCGCGAGTAGGCGAACGCGGCTTCGGTCAGCGCGGGCGCGAAGAAGGGCAGGTGCAGGGAGAGGAAGTAGCGGCGGACGAGGAGGTCGAGGGCGCGCAGGCAGAGCGCGGGGGGGGGCCCGCCGGCGGCGGGGTCTCGGCAGGCGTGCAGGCGGCGGTTGAGGGTCTTGGTTGCGGCGCGCAGGTCGGCGTCGTGCGCGAGGGTCGCGGCGTAGGTGCCGCGCGACGCGAGGTCGTTGAGGTAGCGGGCGATGGCGAGGCGTTGGGGGAACATGCTGCGCAGGGCGATGGCGGCGGTGGTTTGGGTGAAGTGGTTCGCTGGTTTCGGGGTGGGGGGCTCGTCGCCGGGCGGGCACATCAGCTGCTCGTCGTCAAAGTTGCCTGGCGGTTCCGTGTCGAAATCG
Organism: Trichocladium antarcticum; assembly: GCA_033297235.1. Taxonomy (NCBI): domain Eukaryota; kingdom Fungi; phylum Ascomycota; class Sordariomycetes; order Sordariales; family Chaetomiaceae; genus Trichocladium; species Trichocladium antarcticum. The sequence goes on from MU853413.1 coordinate 519,293, forward strand.
GCTACGGTGATGAGCGGTGGCCCGCCCGAGTCCATGCTCGACTGCAGCGCGATCTCGAGGGTCGTGTTCCACAGCCGCCGGCGCATCTCAACCAACAACGGTGTGGTCGCCCGGGGTCCTATCCCGGCGGGGTCTCGGTGGAGGCCCAGATACATGGCCATGCGGAGCGTGGTCCCAGCCGAGGCCCACACCATGTCCTCGCCGATGCCTGTTGCGTCGCGTGCCAAGAGTAGCAGTACGCTGGTCTGAAGAGAGGGAATTCCAAGCAGGGACTTGAACTCTGGGGCTGAGATCCATGTCTGTGCTTCGTAGACCGACCTGATGGCCCAGGGGCGCAGGGAGAAGGCGGGGTCGTAGTTGGAAGCGCCGATAGCTAGAACCAGTTTGAGCTGAACCAAAAATGCAGGATCGGGCGCGGCGCTGTTGACATCCCAGATGGCCTCGTACTCGCGGGTAAAGGCGGGAATGTGCAGCACCCGAAGCAGGGCCTCGCTCGTGCGCAAGTAGCACTCGACCAGAGCATCGGCAACAGCCCTGGCGGGCAGCTCGGGTGTCGGTGGACAGGGCCAAGCGGGGGCTCGACGGGCTTTGATGACCCGGCCGAGGGCCTTGCATCGTTTCTCGAGCTCGGAGGCCTTGGAGGCCTTGTCGCGCATGACATGCTCGAAGGCTTCAAAGAGGTCGGGGAGCTAGGTAGGCGGCGGCTTAGTGATTGGTCCCGCAGTGGAAATAACCCGGCTTCAAACTTGCCAGTCCAATCGCATTGACCCAGTGGCTCTGCCCGAACAGTCGCCTCTTGTGCGTGACACTGCGGGTTACCGCCTCGGGCTGGCCAGGAAGCCGGTGTTCGTGGTGGAAGTAGACCTTCCCAGCAAAATCAACCGTTGTCGTATCGACCCGGGAGGTTTTGGTGAAAGTCGAGGTTGCGGCGGGGGCCGGGATTGGAGGTGAGCGCTGCTGCTCGGCCAGCGATGATGTCTGGCTCTTGGATGGCCGGACATGGCTGACAGGCGGCTGGCCGTCGACAGAAACAGCTGTCGAGCTCGTGGTGGTTGGCAGGGAGGAGTGGGTCGGGATCGGGATCGTGGACGATGCACCACTCGTGCTCGGAGTTAAGGAGGGGGCTTCGGGCGATGTTGGGTCGGCAGAGGGACCCTGCAGCTGAGGTTGGGGTGGGGCATCCCTGTAGACACAGGCGGCGCTTTTGGATTTTGCGCAGTTGCTGCATGGCGTTCCGCGATTGCATCGAATCTTGCGCCTCCTGCAAAGAATGCAGGAGCTGTCGTGTTGGCAGTGTTGTCAGTTGTCAGCTGGCGGCTCAATATTCAATATCTCCGAGGATTCGACGGGGTCGGGGCCGGCGTACATGGCTGGTCTTCTCCGGCGCCGTTCCGGTCCCATCATTGTTCTGGCAGAGGCCCGGGTTGCCAGATGAATCAGCGGGTTCTCGGAGATGCAGCGCAGCGGGTGCGCCGGCTTTTGAAGAAATCGGCAAATTCCCGACTCCTCGGCGGATTCGCTGTGATTGGCCGCTCCTCCAAGCCCCGACTTTCTATCACCGAGTCCGCGCACGCTTTTGGCAGCAACTCTTATGTCCGAGTGCCGGGCCCAAGAGGCCAACGCAACAGTCAGAAACACGACAGAAAGCCGCAGCAAGGGCCATGGCGCGAAGACGCGGTCCCGGGACGGCGCAACTGGGGCGACATCGTCCGGGGTTAATGATTGACTGCCATTTGGCTAGTTCGGCACGGCATACATATCATACCTGTTCTCCCTACAACTTCGACGCGGCGCCACTGACACGGTCTGCACCTCATGAATCCCCGATCTGAACAGTCATATTGATTTTTCTTCATAGCAAGTATCGACTGCCAACCTAGCCTGTGAGATATTGTGCCACCGTCCATTCTCGCCGTTCGAGACATCAGCCGACTTTTGCGCCCTTCTATCTCGTCCGCAGCCATGGGCCCCGGCATCATGACCACCCCTCCTCCCCAAGGCCGTCTGAACAACGGCAGCATAAAACAGACCGACATGAGCCCATCAACAGGCACCGACACAGAATCCGCCCAACAAAAATACGAAGCCGACTCAGAAGGCCCCGCACCCGGCATCATCTCGCCCGCGCCCGACGGCGGAGCCCGCGCCTGGCTGGTCGTTGCCGGGTCCGCCTCCATCTTCTTCTCCTGCCTGGGGTTCATGAACTCCTTCGGCGTCTTCCAGGAATACTACACGACGAACCAGCTGCGGGGCGAATCGCCAGACAAGGTGGCCTGGATCGGATCCCTGATGTCCTTCCTCCAGTTCGCGGGCGGCGCCATCGCCGGGCCGCTGTTCGACCGGTACGGGACTTGGGTAAGCGCCGGCGATCATTATCCCCCCCTGCCAAGCTGCTGGGTCTGGAGCTGACAAGAGCCAGGTCGTCCGCCCCGGCGCGGTGCTCTACGTCCTCGGCCTCGTGATGACCAGCCTGTGCACCAGGTACTGGCAGTTCATGCTCGCGCAGGGCGTGCTCACCGGCCTCGCCATGTCCATGCTGCAGGTCCCGGCCTTTGCGGCTGTCGCGCAGTGCTTTGACAAGAAGCGGGCCGCCGCGATGGGCCTCGTTGTGTCGGGCTCCAGCATCGGCGGCATCGTCTTCCCGATTGCGCTGTCCAAGATGCTGAACGACTCGGCCCTTGGCTTTGGCTGGTCGGTGCGCATCATGGCGCTTGTCGTGGCGCCTCTGCTCGCCTTTTCCTGTGCTACTGTGGCACCCCGACTGCCGCCGCGGCGGACCAACTTCTTCATCCTCTCGGCGTTCAGGGATGTCAAGTATGTGGCCCTGGTCTTTGCCATGTTCTGCTGCATGATCGGCATGTTTACGCCGCTGTTCTTCCTCCCGTCCTACGCGGTTACCAGGGGAGTGAATCCCACGCTGGCCTCGTACCTGCTCGCCATTGTCAACGGGGCGTCGACCTTTGGGCGGATTATTCCCGGTCTGCTGGCCGACAAGTACGGGAGACTGAACACGTTTGGGCTGGGTGGAATCGCGACTGGGATCGTGGTCCTGTGTCTCAACAGCGCGACGAGCACGGCGGGGCTGGTGGTTTACTCGATTGTGCTTGGCTTTACCTCAGGAACCATCATCTCAGGAGTATCGGCCGCCATCTCCATCTGTACCGATGATCCGCGTAACTTGGGAACGTACATGGGCATGGGCATGGCGGTGGGCTCCAGTGCAGCCTTGGTCGGACCCCCTGTCAACGGAGTGCTGGTGGACAAGTATGGCGGGTTTCTCCAGGTGTCCATCTTCAGCGGCGTCGTCTGCTTGTTTGGCGGTATTCTTGTGGTTGTGACGAAGCTTACCACGCCGCAGGGCCTCTTTGGAAAGGTTTAGCCTCGGAATCAGCTTGATAATCTCTTCACAGCACCTCTCGGATTTCTTTGGAGCTTCAGATATAAGCGATTACAGAAATAAATAGGTAGATATAACCGACTTACCCAGCCTTGGAGCTCCACCCACTCCCTGGTAGGGTCTGTTGGTATTGCTGGTATCGAATTTCTGCCAACACATCTTAAAAGGCCTTTGTGGCTGTCAAATGAAAGTCCTGGGCCTGGCATACGCAAGACACTTTGCTTGGGTGACACCGAGACCAGGGAATACAAAGTACGTGGGGTGGAGTGACGGTCCGCTGTGACTTTCACTTTATGAAACCGAGCTTAGCTTAGCTCACCAGGGGGCGGTGGCTCTGTCAACGGGCCAAAATGGGAAGCATGTATGAACAAGAGACAAGAAGCCCAAGTTGTCCCTAAACAACACCACATCCAAACCACAACGGTGAAGATAGTCACTGTCCATTAGGGGAGGATAATTACCTCAAAGAATGCCAGTTTCAACAATTCACGTCTGTAACCAACTTGTACCCTATGGTTTTCCAATGATCTTTGAAAGATCTTAAACAACAGCTAGTTTCCCGTCCTGCTCCCCCTTAACCCCCACGCCCACGGGAAAGTAAAACCTTGTGACCATGTTACAGGAGGTTCTGCTATTGTGTTGCCAGAAACGGGAAACTATAAGTACCAGTTTACCCACAAGGAAAACTCTTCTAGCATGGCAAGCAAATCAACGCCCTTCACAGTGCGCCTCCGTCGTTCTTTCCCAGATCATATTTTGCTCCTACTCCTCCTGCTCTTCCCGCCATTCGTCTTTTTCAATTTCTTTTCCTGCATCTTGCAAACCCAATTTCAAATTTTCAATCTTCCATTGTCATCCAAGAAGTCTTTCCCTCACCATGGATCCCCGGTTTCCTGAGACCAGTTTTCCAATGAATCCAATCCGCGTCGCCCCAACTCTCCAATTCGACCCGGTCAAAACAGCCAACGATCTCCACCGCTACTGGAGAAGCCAGGCAGTCGAAGGGTATCTGGAGCGACACTGGCCGGGGAAGGTCGATCTTGATGCCTGGATTCCCGGCATCCGCGGGCTGCTTGTGAAGCAGTTCCCCCTGTTTGCCGACGCTGAGATAAAGTACTTCTCTGCTGGCACCTTCAATCGCCTCTACAGCATCTCCAGCCCCGATTGGACCACGACCTACATCTTCCGCATCTCGATACCCGTCGAACCCTTCTTCAAGACCGAGAGCGAGGTCGCCACCATGGAATATGTGCGACAGCACACATCGATCCCCGTCCCACGCGTCATTGCCTTTTGTTCGAGCAACGCCAACGAACTGGGATATGAATGGATTCTCATGGAGATGATGCAAGGAGTCCCTCTCCGCACCGTCTGGGACAAGATGGCGGAGGCAGCCAGAATCAAGTTCTTTGCCGAGGTGGCCAGCCATGCCAAAAAGCTCCTTTCCCTCCGATTCAACAACTTTGGAAGTATCTACTTTGCAGATGTCGCTGATCGGGTGGAAGGCCGTTCATTGTTGGCCACACCCAACAGCAACAATGGCACCAATGGCACCAATGGCGTCAATGGCGTTAATGGCCGGATTGGTCTGAACGGCCCCTTTGTGCTCGGCCGCATTGTCTCCCAGGACTTCTTCTTCAACAAACGTGTGCACTTCTCTGGCTCCCGCGGGCCCTTCCAGACGACACGGCAGTTGGTCGACGCCCGAATGAACCTTCTTGGTCAGCGTATCCAGAACCTGTCGACTACCCCAGGAGAGCCCTACTTTTGCGGAAGTGATGAGGCGCTGGCGCGCCACAAGAGACTCGTTGACGTGGTCTTTTCCCAGCTCACGGCTCTCGTGCCGCAGCTTGTCCCGCAGGACAACGGACCGGAAGATGTTGGGGTGCTCTGGCACGACGACCTCTCTCAGCACAACATGCTCGTCGACCCGGTCACGTACAAGCTGGCCGGGATCGTCGACTGGGAGGCTGTGGGCATCCTCCCTGCCTACGAGAGCTACGATGCGCTGCCGGCCTTCCTATCGGACAGGGATTGGAGACCTATTCCATTGACGCTGATCGAGCGCGGGGTCAAGCCCAACGACGAGGTCGTGGCGGCCAAGATCCTGGAGAGGGAGAAGGAATTCGGAGCCATTCGGCGCGAGTATCACAAGATTGTCGGACCGCTTTACGATTCCACCTCGGCAGAGACGCAGCGAAGACTGAAGAACAAACAAGGTCTCGCGAAGCAGCTGGAACTTCCCCAGTTTGAGCACCGGCCGTGGGCGACAGCCGCCTGGATGGTCGATATGGGCCTTGTTGGGACTACGGCAGTTGGTGTTGCTGAGGACAACGGCACTGAGGCTACGGCTTACGGAGCCCAGGAGAACGGTGCCACTGACGCGCCGATGCTAGAGACGGATGTTTGGGCAGCCTAAGCTTGGGTGGTCATGATCGCAAACAGCCGCGCCCGGCGCACGAACGGGACAACAGATATCAGCAGAGATGCTGGAAACAACATGGGGATTTGGCATCTAGCTTAGGTATCATTTACTCCCATGAATGAAACAAGGTGTCCTCTGAGGTGTTTTTGGGTCATCTACAGTGTCTAGGTGCTAAGTCGGTCCCTTAGTGATGATCTGAACGCGCCTCACTAGCTGCTAGTCTCCAGGTAGGTGTGGCATGGCAAGTTTTTAACCAGCAGTTCCGTCGTCAATAGACTAGGTACAGACGGAAAATGCTGTAAAGTCAGAATCCTGATGGTCGATCCTGTGATTATCTGAAGTTGGAAGTGCTGGAGGGCATGGACGACCTGTCACCTGCTAGGCACTGAACTTAACATATTTCGGTCAATGTGAATGAAGCACGACCAGTTCGACCGAACTATGAACTTGAGTAAATTACAAGGTGTCTTATCTAACTTCTGTCCATCTCGGGCGCTTGGCCCAAGAATACAGGTTCTATGTCCTGCAGCGTGCAATCCTCAGTCGATACACATTTTTGGAAAGAACGATCAGCCGCCATACACTGGATTAAAATACAGAAACTCCATTTCTTGTTCCCCATTTTGACTCGACCAACATCACAAGTCGCTATACAGGGGCAGCTCGTATGGTTTAGCCTATATTTTCCACCATTACAAAGAACAACAACAGAAGTAAGCGCTCTACTTTGCCATTTGATGCTATATAACTAGCGGCTGCCGGTCCGACGGTCACAATCTAACTCCCTTACAGGGTCGCCGTCGGAACCAAGCTCGCTAGGACTAAGCTCCAAACAGCACTCGATAGCCCATTCACGTTCCAAGCCTCGCCGCATAAGTGCAGGGAGAAGAAGCAATTAATTCAGGCTGGTTACTCAATGAGTCAATAATAGCAATGGCGACTAGTGTTCTCTCTATCTCCCCGGTTTACCTTTGCTAATCACATTCAGTTAGAACACTCAAGGCAGACAATCGACACCACGGTCTGGGATTTTCGCCCGTCTCAGCGCCGACAGCGGTGACAATGAGCTATACATCACCAAACCCACTAGTCCGGCAGTTGAACTGTCGGGTCCAGGACGCTCACTGAACAATGGCCTGCACCACTAGGAAGCCACTGTCACATCATACACGCGGCACAAACCGCAAGACCACGGAGCTTTTAGTTCGAGTCTGGAGGGTTTCCACGCATGTCACATACATACTTACTTTTGGCCCTGCACAAGCTGTCCTGACTCCTCAACCGTCATCATCCCACTGAAGTTCAGTTGGACTTTTCCCTCGCCCAAAGTGGAGCCAACAAAGCCATTTCCAAATGTGGAGTTTCACGGTTCGATCGGCCATTGATCAATGGGGTTTCCAAGACTCCAGCCCAACACCCAAGAAATCGTGCAGGTTTTGTAGTGTAGCGGTTATCACTCCAGATTCTGATCCCAGCATTCTGGTAACCCCGGTTCGATTCCGGGCAAGACCTTTCCTTTTGCGGTTTGGAGTTCCTTCATCTAGGGACGCACCTCACTAAGGGTTCCTTTACAGTCTCTTTGCATCTTTAGATGGGGGATTATCGGGCAACGACATGGACGGCATTCTCTTTTTCAGCACCTAGAGATGGTTGGAGGCTGCCGCATATTCGATCCAGGGGCTCAGGGGTTTTGTGAGAAAAAGAGTGGAGCCAAATGCGTGTAAGAGGGCCCAGCCCCTGAAAACACCACACACGCAGGCGGCTGCAGCAGCGACATGAAAAAAAGGAAAGGCAAAATTCACACAACCACTCAGCCTGAAGGCAATCGACATCAAACAGGGGGCAAGGCCAAAATGCACGAAGGAAAAAAACCATAAGCTTGTTCATTAGGTTGTTTCCTCCTCAGCTATTACTGCTCTGCGGGTTGCCAAGGGACCTCGTCAACGCCGACATCGAACTCCACCTTCAACGCACAAGGTTCGATGGTGTAGTTGGTTATCACGTCAGTCTAACACACTGAAGGTCTCCAGTTCAATCCTGGATCGAATCAAGTCAACCCGCCCGCGATTACACAATCGCAGAGGCTCTCCCCTTTTTGACTCGCAGATTTGCGCTGGCAGTTGGTGTTTTGTATCAATCCGAGAGCGCCGGTCGAGTATTATGTTGTTGGCCCTGCAAAACAGTACCAGGAGACGCCGAGCTTGTATATTTGCCAAGCATCGGACTGCCCAAAGAACGAAGTATAGGGGAGTTACACGCTGTACTTGACAGTCATCTCGGACGCCGACACGACGACCCCGTCGGCCCCTTTTTCGGACCCCCCTTCCCCGGTTTCGCCACCAGGATAGAGGCAGACCATTTCCACCTGCTGATTGTCCGTTCCGCTGGCGTCAGCATGTGCGCCTTGGGCGGCCTTGGCAACGAACAGCTCCCTGTAGCCCGTCGGCTTGAAGCCCATCCTCTCGAACGTCCGTTTCCCCGCTGCCGTGGCAGTAAGTGCTGCACCCGCCAACATGTATGCATATCAGCGTCTCTGTCCAGTCCCCGCAAAGCCAGCGCGGCCACATACCTGACAGCCCAACAACCCTCCACCCGGTCCCAGCCTCCACCCGACGCATCACCTCGCCAAGCGCAAACTCCGCAAACCCCTTCCCCCCACCCCCCAAACCACGCCGACGACCACTCTCTCCAGACACCACGGCAAACTTCTCAACATGATACACATGCAGCCCCACCTCCTCCCCCTTTCCCTCCCCACCTTCCATCCCCATCCTCCCCGCCCCAGACGGAAACATCCCCCCCACCTCCACATCCCCCTCCTTCACCGCCCCACAGAGCAGCTGCTCCCAGCACGCCCTGCGCAGCGGCAGCACGATGATGACGCCCACATCGGCACCGCCGCCGCCGCCGCCGGCAGCAGCGTCCCAGAAGCGGACGGACAGCGCCGGACACGCAGCCACCCAGGTGCGCAGCCGGGCGTAGGGCGGCGCGGCCGGGTACATGGCTTGGTCTGAGGCGTGCATCGCGCGGAGGAGGGGCGAGGGGAGCGGTAGGGGGGTTGGCGGCGGCGAGGTGCCTGTCGTGGGGGGTTGGGGGGTGGTCATTGCGTCTTGTGTGGGCGCGCGCGTGTGTGTGTGTGTATGAGTGTGTGTGAGAGTGTGTGTGTGAATTGGGGAATGAGTCGGGATTGGGAGACGCAGTTGGCCGGGACCACGGCGTGTTGCGGGGCGCCTTGGACACAGCGGATCGTGCGGTGAGATTGCCGGCTCCACTGGTTTGCGCTCGGCCTTGGACCGGCCGCCTCTTTGGACAACCGCCGTGACTGGGGCGCGCTTGGGATACTGAGGATGGCACAACCAGCATAGAGATCTTGAGCTGAATTTGTCCCGCTGCGAAAAGAAGAGAGAAGAGCACACGCAAAAGTAAAAGAAAAGAGATTTGCCCACAGCCAGAATCGAACTGACGACCTTGTCATTACTAGTGACACGCTCTACCACTGAGCCATGCGGGCAGGTGCTTATTGTTGCTGGTGAGATGGGGTCTGTGGTACATATTCGCCTACGTCTGTCGTTGTGACAATTGCTTCATCCGCTGGGACAAAGACAGACTCCATCCTGCATGCTTTTCCCATCGAGTGTCATACTGCTCTCGTGACACCGTCGTCTCCCTTTCCCCTAGAATTTCAGATTCAATGTCTGTAACAGAGACTAATCTTGTCCTACTAAATATCTTTGATCTGTCGTGATGTAGGGCTTAGCGCCTTGGCATAGTGGAACTTGATACCTCTGGTACAAAGCTCACGTGCACTCTTCTCATATATATATAGGCTCTATTAGAGCACTTCTCTTTCTCTAAATGGATTATCCCTTTCTATCTATTTGAACTTGCCCCCTGCCCTCCGCTAAGCCTTCTATTAGTGCGATAGTTATAACCCCGGTGCTCTGAACGTCGTACGTAGCTACCCCTATTATACTATAGAAGTGCATTTCTTTTCTCTCTCTATTTAGAACACTTTTTTCTATATGTTTTTCCGATCGTATATCGCTAACCCTACTAGAAATTATTATATTAGTATCTAAGATTACCTCCGTTAAGCTTATAGATCGCGCTAGCTACTCTACGTAGTTCGTATAGTTCCGCTACTAGGCTAAAGATATTTACAAAGTCTAGAAGTACGTTAACCCGAAGACAACTAGTATTCTAGAGCCCGAGGAGCCTAAGGCTCCTACTATATAGAGCGTCCTAGAAGACTTCTAACAAGCGAGCCGTATCCGGTATAATATAGCTATTATAGACTAGAAGCGCTAACCCGAAGCTAAATAGACTCTAGAATCTAGGCTAAAGCTTAAGGAGGATCCTACCCCTAAGGTAGTACGCGCCGAACTCCTAATCGAACGAAAGGACTATAAGGCGGAGCGTACTAATTAGGATAAGCTTATAGTATATATTGCTACCCTTAACGCCTAGCTCGAGTTAACGGTTAACGGCGGTCTATAGACTACGGCCCTTACTTGGAACTATAGGGAGGGGAAGGTTAGAACCTACCCGCTTATAGTCTCCCTTTGTAAGCTTGTAACTCCTACTAACACCTTGGTCTTAATAACGGTTACCTAGGAATACCGTCGGGTGCTTAAGCGCGCTAGGATCAGTAAGATCGACCCTATAGTCTAGCTCTAAGACTAGACTAGAGCCTACTAGAACGCTTAGGCGTATAATATCCTAGACGTTAAGGGTATACTTATAGTAAAAGACTTTCTTAATATACTCTAGGCGAAGATCGCTCTAGACTAGGTAGGCTAGAAGGTAACTAATCTACTTAAGGTAGATAGTCTAGGCTAACCGGTACCCTCCCTTAACGAATATAGGAGGATATTTACTACTCTAGTTAATAAGGAGATTAGCGTTACTGCCGCTAAGGGCCTAAGCCTATTTACTACTTTCCCGACGCTCGGTTAGGGCTAATTATAGGGTAGCCGCGCGCCTAAAGCTAAGACTAGTAGCGGCCCCTTAACCAAGTAGAACCCCTACCCCTACTAGCCTAATACCAAGTATAGTTAGAAGCCTAATCGCTGTTTTATACTCGAGATAGTAGTGACTAGGGTCCCTAGTAAGTTTAGGTAGCTACCTAATATAGAGTAGGCTAAGATCCTTGCTCGGCTAAAGGAGCCCTGCTAGAAAGAGGTACGTACTACTATAGCGGAACGTAGTTAGGTCGACAAATCCTTATTAAGCGGTTTAGGTAGATACCCTAGTTCGATTAACGCTACTATAATTAATCTGTCGATTATAGGACCCTTTAGCGTATTCTCTACTCTCTCCTTTTCTAAGTACCTACTCTCTAAAAGCACTTTGGTTAATAACTATAGTGCTATTTACATTGTTAATAGCAAGGATCTGCTCGTCCCTAGCACTTTCGTTAAGGCTAAAGGAAATAAGTACGTAAAGGCCGGTATATCTATATACCCGATTATAGGTACTAGCCGGCGCATTATTAAGAACGTAATTAACGGCCGCTGTAGACCTGCTACTAAGGACCTAGTATTAGAGAATATAGCTATAGTTAAGGGATTCTATATTAACATTGTTGCTAAGGCCGCTCTATATAAGGTAGGGCTCTAGTATCTAGGTTTAGACTGCTTACTACGCTATAGTACGCTCGAGAGGAACACCCTAGTTAAGAAGCTATTACGTATATATTTATTTATTCGTACACCGATATGCCTTACGGCGCGCCGGTCCTTCTACTGGTTTGTTTAGTATAGGAAACCGTACCCTCGCTAGGCCGGATGAAAACCTCCACTCTTCGATTTGATCTCCCCGCTTCTATTTCCTTTATACTACGTGATGCCCTAGCCTTCTCTAACCCCACCTGCCCCCTTTGTTAGATGTGATTGGTTCTAGGGTAGCTAACAATCTCCTCCTTCTTCCGCTCTTCGTTCAAGTCCAGTTTCTTCTAGGGGGGGCCCCTAGCAGTATTTTATTAGGCAGTTCAGCTTCTACCCTAGGTAGTTTACCGGTCCCTAGCTACTATAGCTAGATTGTTTTTATCCTATAGCAAGCAACATAGGGTTCTTGCCGATCGGTATATAACGTAGGGGCCTAGATCCTAGTCTCCGAGACGACGGCTATTCCTCGGGTTTTCCTTCTTTGGTTAGTGTAACTCTCGTCGGAATTTGCAGGGGACTAATCCTGAAAAACCGAAAAGAGGGTAAGGGAGGCCGGATTCGAACCGATAGCCTTGCGGCTTCTAGGTGCAATACACTCCAATTACACTACTCCCCCCTATTACGTATATATAATCTTATCTTCCTCGAATATATTCCTCTTACCCTCTGCTCGACGATTCCTAGCTATATCCTAAGGAGCTTCGTAAGGACTATAGTAATTGCATTAACGATAGAAAAAGTGTTTAGATACGTAAAGGCTACTACTATATAGCGGTCGAAGGATCTATAGCGCCTAAGAGAGGATTCGGACGCGCTCTAGCACGCTAGATCTAGTTATCTAGGTCTAGAAGCGCTATAGGCACTCGTCTAAAACGTTAGAGGAGTTTAGATTAAGGGTATTACATAACTTAAGTGTACAAGCTACGCTTAAATATACATATACTAAGTAATCTCGAGACGTCCTTTAGACAATGCCTCTATACGACTATTCTAGAGGATCTTGTAGGACCTGTTCGATTACCCTACAAGCTTTAACGGTAAGAACTAGCTTCTTGTGATTAAGGACGAGTATAGCGGTAAGCTTTTCGTTTTTTGTTTGGTAACCAAGACGTAAGCCGAGCTTTTCAATACGCTATCTACGTTCGAGGCGTAGGTAAGAAGGCAATATAGCCTCTCTATTTGCAAGATTTGGTTAGATAATAAGGCGGTAGTAATAGCCTTTAAAGGCTTTACTTATTATAAGATATAGGCGAAGGAGGAAGGCATTGATATTAAGACGTCCCTAACGTATACCTTAGAGCTAAACGGAGGTACTAAGCGCGTAGGCTAAGAGATTATTAATAAGGCTATTAAGATAGGCTTTTACGTCGGCCTCCCTAAGAACCTCTAGAGTAAGACAACGCCTACGGCTACGCTATTATATAATATAAGCCCTAATAAGGCGTACTACTAGCGGTCTTCTAACGAAATGCTATTGTTATAGTTTCAGTAGTACTTTCGCTAGTATACTCTAAGTATAATCAAGGAGCTTACTACGGACCTCTAACCGGATTAGAGTAGCATTATAGCGTATAGTTACTATACCTACCTGCTTAATAAGGAGCAAGAGGTAAAGCGTTCGAGGCAAGTATTTAAAGTAATACCTTAAGGGTATATTAGATACCTAGTTAAGTACCGCGGTACTAACATTTATAGGATCTAGGTGCTAGTGTTAAAGCGCGTTATTATTACCTAGAATGTTACCTTTAATAAGGAAACTTTCTTTAACCCTGTTTACAAGAAGTAGGAAAAGCTACCTATTAGGATTATTAATAGGCTTACTAATCTTCTCGACGAAGGGGAGAAGAGCTAGGACGCTAGTATTTTAGATATATAGGTTAATAAGGAGGAAGTGCTTTTAGAGTCCCTTAAGGTTACTACGTAACCTCTTAGCGAGCAGGCTAAGCCTATTACCGAGACTATAGTACTACCTACTACGGTACCTTAGGAGTCCGGTTAGGACTTAGGGGTAGGTAGAGCGTAAAAGACGCACGAAGGACTCCTAACCCCTAAAGAAACTCCCGAGCTAGCTATAGCTAGTATAGAAGGGAGCATTACCTAGTCGACCTAAGTAGGTTAGGGCGTAGACGGTAATAGGGGGTCTGCTCTTAAAGTTAGTGAGGATATCGAGAGTATAGGCGGGGATTTTAGAGCACGAAGATCGGACTCTGAAAGCTCGGCAAGTATCCGAAGCGAGATCGTTGTAAGTAGCGAACTTATAGAGGGTACGATATCTTCCTAGGGCACTCTACTAGCCTCTAAAGTAGCTAAGCCTAAGTATCCCGAGCCGAGCGTATCGGTACGTTAGTAGCGGACTATATACCTGCTTACAACGCGCTAGAGCGAATAGATTTAGAAGCTACTAAGGTAGTTCGATAATAAATAGGGCCTAGCTAGAGTTAATTTCGTAGGTACTCCCGAGTTATAGTAGGATTTCTATAGTATATACTTTCTAAGCCTAGAATCCTAGTCTAACGTAGCGTATATAGCGATACTATATATTATTATTATAGTAGTAGTACTCTAGAATAATAGCGGAAGGCTAGGTACTATACTAAGTATTACCTAGAGTTATCGAGATAACCTTCTAAAACTCCTAATAAGGTAGTAAGACCTTAATACCTACGAGTATAGCGAGCGGTTCAAAGAGGTAGCTAATAGCGAGATAAGTAACCTAATAACCTATTAAACCTAGCGGAAAGTTAAACGCGAAGCTACGCGGAACCGCCTATTGCCTTTTAAATAGGTCTTTACCTATAAGTTTAATAAGGACGGTTTTCTCGAGAAGTATAAAGCTTGTATCTATATATAGGGAGATTTGTAGAATATAAGCAATCTTTAGAGTATATACGCTGCTACTTTAGCTACGCGCTCTTTCCGTACGATAATAGCGGTTACAGTAAAGTTTAGCTTAGATTGCTAGTAGTTTAATATAGCCTAGGTATTTCTTAACGCGTCCTAGACTAGGGAGTCTATATAGTATAAGCTCCCTAACGGCTACAAGGAGCTAGGTTTCTATATAGAGCTAGATAAGGCTTTGTATAGTCTAAAGGACTTACCTCTCCTCTAGTACCAAGAGTTTACTTTAACCCTAGGCGAGCTTAGGATAACGGCCTCGGGCGAGGAGCCGTACCTCTTTTTTAACAAAGAGCGGCGTATAATAGTAATGTTCTACGTTAATAACTTTCTAGTATTTAACCGCCCTGAGGATATATACTTTGCTTAACGTATTATTAATAGTATTAAGGTAAGGTATAACGTATATAAGTAGGGCAAGATTAAGTGGTTTCTAGGTATTCGTATACTTTAGGATCGTACTAAGGGTAAAGTCTAGCTCTATTACGATTAGTATATTAAGAAGATTACGAAGAAGTATAGTTTAGCCGATAGCACGAGCTTTCCTAGTACTCCTATACTTTCTAAGGAGCTTAGGTTATTCGCTAGAAAGGCGACGCCTACGTAAATCAAGGAGTATTAGGAGCTTGTTAGCTTAATCCTATATTCGGCAATTATAACCTAGCCGGACGTGGCCTTCGCGGCTTCAAAGCTGTCTTAGTTTCTTACTAATCCTGGCCCCGAGTATACTAACGCGGCTAAACGCGTTATTTAGTATCTATATAGCACCTGGTTCGTCTATATTAAGTACGGTAGGGCGTAAGCCCCTAGTACTTAGATGCTCGTCGCTATAGGAGACTCCTTATATAGCGACAACACGGAGATATAGCGCTTATTATAGGGATATATTATCTCTCTATTTAGCGGCCTAATTAACTAGAAGGCTACGCGTTAAGATACTATAACGACTTTGTCTATAGAGGCTAACCTCTTAGTACTATTAACGCTTAGGCGTAAGACAATAGCGCTTAAGCGCTTGTTTTAGGACATTAAGTTAGATCTAGGTAAGCCCTAGAGGGTTTTCTATAACAATTAGTAGACTATTTGGCTAGTTGTAGGCGAGAAAGAGCGTATTAGTACTTGTCTACGTTATATAGATATCTATAACCTCTAGCTACACTAAGAGTATAGTAGAGGGTCGTTCGAGGTAGTGTATCTACCTATAGGTTTAATACTAGCGGATAGTCTTACTAAGTAGCTTAGTCGTTAAAAGTTCGAGCACTTTAGATTACTATTAAACTTACAAGACGTAAGGTACTTAGTAGACACTTAGAAAATTATTAATTGAACCCTGGCGTACAATAGCGCCAAACACCCTAGCGCTAATAGAAAGCTCCTATTCCCCTTATAGGCTAGGAAAGATCGACTACGCTAGAACTATAAGGTCGCGACGAGCGTTCGCGATGCTATCGAAAACGCGCTTATAGAGCGCGATCTCCCTAGCACTTATAGCTATCCTACCTAGTACCTTCCTATTCTCTTGCGCTACGTGTTACGGCAGTGGGCACAGTTGACCACTGCGTAACACCATCAAAAGATGGAACGTTGTTCGATCCCTAGAACGAACACGCAACTGTGCCTATAA
>MU853413.1:535504-547449 GCA_033297235.1 Trichocladium antarcticum
TTACGGCAGTGGGCACAGTTGACCACTGCGTAACACCATCAAAAGATGGAACGTTGTTCGATCCCTAGAACGAACACGCAACTGTGCCTATAAACTATGTCACAGCGACGCCTGTGACACTACGAGCGTAGCGACGCGGACGGTAGCGCGATTGTCGGCAATTTACTACGTAATATAGTTAGCTATATCGTTAATATATATATATATAGTAAGTAGAACTAACTAACTACGGCTATCCCTTAGCAAGGGAGCGGAGGAGGCGCTATACCTATAGTATAACGGAAGGAAGCCTACTAACCGACTTAGTTAGTTAACGTAACTTAAAAATCTAGATTATAGAGAACTTATAGCTACTTATACTTGTACTTATAGGTATAGCGGTAGTAGCAGGTACTACGCCCGACGACGTTAAAACACTCTCCTAAAGAGCGTCTAGATATTACTAAAGCAACGTACCTAGTATATAGAACCGTACGTATATTGGCCTTAATAGGCGCTTTTCTACTAGATAAAAGTTAGCTAAAAGTATATATAAAGAGAAAACGGATTAATAAACGTAGAGCTAGAAGTAGTAGTAGTAAATGCTAAAGCGCGAACTAGAGTAGGTATAGCTAAAGCTATAATATCTAACGATAAGGCCTCTAACAATAACGAAGACTCCTAAGAGACTAACAAGGCTAGGGAGGAGGCGCAAGGCGTAGGAGAAACTAGCTTAGTATCTATAATTGCGGTGCTAGGCGTAGCGACGGGAGAATCAGACACTATAATAGTATCGTTGTTTTCGTCGTTAGAAACGACAGGCTTAGCGACTACTAAAATAGTACTAATAGCGGCGGCAGCGCGAGCCGCGCGATAGGAGGTAGCGCAAGCTACGCGACGGGAGGCAGCGCGAACCTAGCGGCGGCGGCGGCGAGCTAAAGCCAAGCAACTAGGGTACGCTAAAGAGCGCGGAGAATTAGTAGCCCTAGAAGCTATAGCGATTTTTTATATTGTTAAGAGAAAAGAGGCGATCGAGAAGGTTACTAACGATTAGAGGAAAATAGTTACTATAGCCGCTAGAAGAAAAGTAGGGCTAGGTATACCTTCTAGGAAGGAGCTTATAGCGTAGGGCTGTTACTATAGTAACTATTAACACTATGTTACCGGGCTTAATAGGTAGCTTATTTAGCACTATAAAACGGCACTATAGCGCACTATAGGTATATCAACTAGTTAGATTTGACTTATATAAGCAGTTGCTTACTAGCGTTTCGCAACTAGGGGGTATATCGTGATGTAGGGCTTAGCGCCTTAGTATAGTGGAACTTGGTACCTCTGGTACAAAGCTTACGTACACTCTTCTTATATATATATAGGCTCTATCAGAGCACTTCTCTTTCTCTGAATGGATCATCCCTTTCTATCTATTCGAACTTGCCCCCTGCCCTCTGCCAAGCCTTCTGTCAGTGCGACAGAAGCCATCATCACTATTGATTCCTCCGTCTGTTCAGACCAATCAGATTCCGATCCTATATTTTAGGTTCGACACCAGTGGCTGCTCGGCGTATCGGACGATTCGTAGCCAGGGGGGCGGCCGTATACAATGTCTTGCTACTCTAAGGTTGAGGAAGAAAAGTCGGGTTAATGGGTTACCTATAGGGCTGTAGAGAGACGGGACCTACTGTAGGTGTGAACTCCAAGCTCTTCTCGGGCGGCCTGTGCTGAAAGGTTTCTATCGTCGATCGGCTTCTTGTAGTAAGGGTCGTCCGGGAGGGCGTAGGCGTTGGGGTAGTTGTCGAAGAACACTTGGCGGAGACCAGCGATGCTAGCCAACGCGAAACAGAGAGAGTTAGCATCATGCAATGGTTCCATTAATAGGGCTGCACTGTGAATGCGGTGGTGAACTTATACCGTTCAGCTTCTTTCTCCCAGTAGTTCGCAAGATCGGCGGCATGCTTGTGATCGTCCTTGGACATCCTGTTCCCCTTGTTGTCAAACTGTTTCCGGAATTTGTCGTATTTGCCCTTGGCCTTGGTAAGCCTCTCCTCGCCGTCCTTATACCTGGCGTACAGCTTCTCCATAGATTCAGTCCACTCCTGTTTGACATAGCCCTTCGCCTGGGCTTCGGCCACCAGCGCGGCTTTCCTCTCTCTCTTTGCCTGTTTCTTCGGATTCCTTCCTGAGTCGATTTGCCTCAATGTCTCTGAGTGGTGATCGACCTCTGCGCTCAGTTTCGAATGACGGGCATCCGACATAAAAGACTTGTGCGACCTGTTGCTCTCAACGCTTGGTGGCTTGGGGGCGTTGTTGGCACCGCTTGTTCTACTACGGATGCTAAGCGCAGTCGGAGCACTAGGGGTAACTAGAACGCTTCCACCGAATGCTGCTGGCGACATGTATGCCCCGGTCGAGGGCATCATTTCGTAGGTGCCACCTGTATCTCCGCTCCCACTCCGCTGCTGAACGCCGCTCGACTGGCGTGCCGGCTACCCATACCAGTCAGCAGTAGTTGAGCTATAGAACAGTGGAAGAGAACTTACCCTTGCAGCCCGTGGGGGTGAGCTATCCGAGGAACTGCCACAGCAGGTACCTATACAATTGATCCTCGAGTGCTTACCCTTCTTCTTACAGATCGAACAACACCAACTCGACGACATTGTCACAATAGGACAAAAAATAAAAACAAACCCGGGAGGACTCAAGGACAACCGCGAGCGAAAATAGAATGATGAGTAAAATCTGACCGGCAGACTTTTAGACGGTTGGAAGTTAAACTTGGATGGTAGAGAAATGAATATAATAAAGCAAGAAGAATAATAGGTAGACGGGATTCCGGAACCAGCCGACGGACTCTTAGACCTCAAAGTTGAACAGGCGATGGAGGTTGAGATACTGAGATACCCGGCAGCAAAGTTGTGTCTCTATATACTAGTACTCCCAGTACATTCGAAGCCGGAAGCGTAGGCCTTTGGGTTGATGGCCCCCGACGCCCCGAAACTCGAAGCAATACCATGTTTCAGGGAATCAAATGCAGCCCCTTCGGCCATAGCCAACACGCTACCAAGGCCGATCTAGCCAAGCAGAGTTCTTGCACTTGGTAGCTGGGGGCGAGAGGCGGGGGCTAAGCTGAAGTGTGAAAGCGTCGTCGAAGCCTAGGAGCTAAGTGTTTCTTGGGTACGTTTAGTCGTTGACTAGCCCCAACCTACCGACCTAGCTGGCCTGAGCCTACCTACGGTATCTACCTGGGCAAGGTGCCTGTCTAGTCGATCTGAACCAACTTGCTTAAACGAGCTACGACAATGGGCCAAGTAAACCAAGACCTACTTGCGCCGCTAGCGACCCTGGCCGAGCTGGAACAACAACATCGGTCTGCTCCAAGGCCATCAACAACCAACCGTTCGTGCAATTTCCCATGATCAAGGAGGCTACTCATCGAGGCTAAGCTAAGGACCTCAACTTTAGGCGCTCCTAACTGAAACGCGTCCTTCGCCCCCACGAGCGACGGTCTCCACCTATCCAGGTCGCTTTTAATTATTAAGTTGACTGGGTTCATGTTCGAGTCAGCCAATGAAAACGGATGTTTAGCCGGTCGATATGGGGGTGGTTTGAATTGCTGTGTGTACTTATCTCTGAGCAGGCCAACAATTCCCGAGTGTTTCGACCACATGCAGGCGCACGGCTGTTTCTATTCTAGCCACCGGACCGAGGTGAAGAACAGCACTTCAAATTGTTGGCCTTCACATCCGGGCAGCCAGCAATGCAGCCGTGTAGCAGTGTTCGCTTGACATTGCCACTGCCAAGTTCCAACTTGCCAGTCATTTTCGGCCAACCCAAAACAAACGCTCGTTGGGAGTTGGGAGTTGGCCGGCCGCCCAAGTGACCCAACTACCTAGGTACATCATACCTGAGCTCGCTAGGTAGGTGCGCAACACCAGCCGCACGTGCTGCCATCCATGCGCCGACTTGGCTTCCCCCGCTCGCAAAAGCACGGGTTCCCAACTTCTCCCTCTTTAATTAGATCAAAAACATTTACGACACCACCTCCAGGCTCCGCGTACCTCCAAACAGACATGCCAAGTCTTTCGAGGCTCTGTCTCTTCGGGCGGCTGCGCAGACGGGAAAATACGACACGGGATACGAAATTGAACAGGAATGCGGTCGACGACATCGAGCAACCACAGGGTCAACCCGGCCAAGCGCAAAACACCCCGGCGCCACCCAGCTCGACGGCGGCGGCAGAGAAACATACCCCCATCACACTCGAGTCGCTGCCAGCCGAGCTGCGACACATTATCATCTCCTTGGTCCTGGACATTGAGGACCTGAAGGCGCTAGTACTCGCGTCGCCCGTCTTCCACAAGCACTACCTGCTCGACCGCAAGGCCTTTCTCCGCCGCGCGCTCCAGGCCGCCCTCGGCAACGTCCTCGTCGACGCGTATGCCGTACACACCTCCGCCCTGCTCCGCAAGCAGCAGCAGCAGCCCGGCCACTCGCTGCGCCAGCTCGAGGAGACCACGGTCCGCCTCTGCATGGCCAACTACGTCGCCCTGCGTTCCGTGTCGCCCGATCAGCTCTTCGCCGCAGAGGTTGCCATCACCGAGGACGATCTCGCTGCCATGGCGAGCTTCTACTGCTCCCTTGCCCGCCCGCTCGTAGAGCAGTGCGCCGCCCTCTTCCTGCGCCACCTCGACGCCGCGCCGCGCCGCGTCGGCCGCCTGTCCCGGACAGAGCGCACGCGCCTCCTCCGCGCGCTGTACCGCTTCCAGCTCTACTGTAACTTGTTCGGCGTAGGGCCCCGGGGATATACCGAACGGCCGCCACTGCCCATGTCGGAAATCCTGCTGTTTTTCTTCTGCGTGTTTCCCCCGTGGGAGATTGAGGAGATACATTGTATATATGTCATTATCCGGGAGAAGTATGAGGCCGTGTTTGATGCCATTCGGCTCGACGTCGCCAGGGACAACCCAGCATTTGACGGTTGGCGCCGGCCTGACACTCCTCCAGGGTCATTCGACCTTACTAATGAATGTAAGGCCGCTTGAAGGGGGTGGTGTTATCCTTCCTGTCTTTGATTTTCTCTAACAACTTAATAGACGCGCGCGAATCCCTACGACAAGGCACCGCATCACGAGGCCTACGACTCTTCTCCAAGGTGATACAGACCAGCGACCATAAGAAGCTAGTCAAGCGCATGCAGAAGTATATGGCGCTGGACTGCATCTTCATCGAGCCGATCCTGAATTGGACGAGTCAGGAACTGCGGCGCATCGAACATCCCTCCGAGGAGGACCGGGCCGAGGCTAGACGCGAGCGCCTTCCGTTCCTGGGCGACAAGGAGGACGGGCCGCCGCTGGCATGGGTCATTCTATGGAGAGGCAAGTATATCAATGAGTTCGGCGACGTGATTGACTACCGCTTCAAGGAATGGGGCTATGTTTTCTGGGACTGTAAGCGCCTGAATGAGAGTGGTTGCAAGAATGACCTTCGGGTTCGGCCGACATAAAGGGATTAGCCGCATACAAGTAAGAACCAAAGGCGCCACCCTACTTGGGGAAGACGGTCTTGGCGACAATCTTCAAATGCTAATGGCGTCTTCTGCCAAGGGTGATTACGGAGCGTCAAGTCTACATAAGTCCCAAAACCCAAAACCTATCATTAGGTTTACCCCGCCGTGCCTAAAACCCCCCACCTATTTCCGTTTTTAACAATTGTTCTATTTTACATGCGATAACAGAAACTAGATCGTTGTTAGTAACATTGCGCTATAACTCCCGCATTAAGCTTTATTCCGTTAGATTATCCTTGATTATACCGATTAGCTTGTCGCTAACATTTTTTTTAGGTATACCTATCTTATAACAAGACTAATAATCTAATTCCTAATTCTTGTAGAAAAAATCATTTTCGTTTCTTAATTGTAGCGGAAGGGAACTATAGCTCCAAAACTAATATCGTTCTTTACCTTTAAGGGCGTTACGCTACCTATCTCTCCTTATAACTTTAAAGATTATAATAACAATAAGATTAGGATAGTATAGATTGTTAATAAACTCCGCTAGTATAGCTCGAATATAGCTTACGCTATCGTTAATACTAATAGTGTAAGATACCTAGATTCGATTTTAAAAAAAATTCTTTTTACTAATTATTTTTCTAAGATATTAAGTAGCTCTAGATTCTAAAGTAGATCTAAAAAGGTATAGTCTAGAGCAACGTACCTTAGAAAGTTAATACCTAAATGTAATATATAGCTATTATAACCTACTTCTTTACTACTTATAACCTATCCTATAATATTTACTAGTAATATAGCTTAGGCAATAGTACTAGGCTAGCTATCTTTTACTATACTCTAGGCCTAGCGTTTCTAAATAGTGCTTATACTAACTATTACTACTCTAGTTCTAGCTATATATACTTATTCTATTAAGGTTAGTTTTTTAAAAGTTTCCTAAATGTTTCTTTTACTAATAGCTCTAGATATTATTAAAACAATTAAGGAGGAAGTGTTACGACCTAGCTAGCCCTGTCTCTATAGTCCGCTCTGATTGGCTGCTTCGTACCTACTTAGCGCCCCGTTTCTCATTTCCTGTTATATATATAGCTATGTTCTTACACACTCTCTTTCCTCTGTCTCTTCCTTCGATATATAACAATCAATACAACGTATCTCTCCTATATACTCTTCTAGTGCTACTATAAGCCTACGTAAGAGTTATAAGCCTAGTGCTCGTTTCCCTTTATATAGTAGCTAAACCTGTTATAGCTTAGAAGTATTGTTATTCTACAATCCTTATAACTCGTTTTACTATTCTTACAAGTCCTACCGCCTCGTTCTTTATAATCGCTATTACTAAAGCCCTTATATAGCTTCCCTTGCTTTCCGCTTAAATCGCTCTTATATAGCCGTTCCGCGAAGTCCTTTAAAGTCGCCCTACCCGCGTACAAGTTAAGCCGCTCTTTAGCGCCACTCTCTCTACCTATTCCGCCGTACCTTCTAGATCTCCATCTACCTCTATCGTTCTTCTATAATAGAGACTTCTACTACTATAGATATAATCGGGAACATTACTATCCTAACGGACATCCTGCTTAAGGGTCCTACGGATTGGCCGATCTAGAAGCGTTATATTGAAAGCGCCGCTATTACCCTCTACGTTTATAATATCGTTCGTTTCGATTAGAACGATGTTACTAAGGAGGCAATGCTTAGTAGTTTTTAGCTACCTTTTACTATAGAGGCTATTGCTACGCTAATAGTATAAGACTAAGTAGAATAGCTCGCCAAGGTAACCGCCTAGAACAAGAAGCTAGTTGCTACTTATAGTCTAGAGCCTATCCCTCCTTAACGCCTAAGTCTAGAGAGGATCCTTGTCTAGTACTAAGCTAACTAGACTAGGTACGCCGCTTAGTAACTTACTCTAGGTATAAGCGTTAATAAGAAGAACCTAAATACGCTATATAAGGTTATTATCGCTACTATTAATCGCAAGCGTTACAACGCTACTAACGAGACTAACCTTATAGCGTAGTAACTTAGTATATACGCGCTCCTCTATACTCTAGAACGCTAAGTCGGAATCTCGGATAATATAATTGCGAATATAACCCGCTAACGGTATCTCGCTTGTCTTAAAGAGGCTAAGCAATCTAATATAGACTTACAGACCTAGATCGCTAACTACCGCTAGGCTTACTAACGCGCTAAGGTAGCTAGTCTTAAGTGTATTTATAGTACTCTGCCCATTCTAGACTTCCTTTACGTAATTAAGGATTGTCTTATCCTAGAATAGGGCCGCTATAAATATAACGCTATAATTATTAACAACCGCGTTAGTAAACCTTTTAAGAGCCTTAAAGACCTTATCTAAGCTACTAAGACTATCGTTAGCTACGGCAAGCCGGACTTTAACGGTAGCTTCGCTACTACTGAATCTACTAGTTCTAGCAAACGCTACAATCAGGGCAAGGGAGGTGAAAAATCTTCGTCTACTAAGCCTAAGCACCCCTGCCTATATATAATTTCTAATTACGTTTAGAAGCTAATTAACTATAATACACTTAAATCTACATTAACTAGGTTTAAACATCCAAAAGGCCCGGTTAGTCCCGAGTTCGTTTTGTAGATCTACGAACAGTTCGCTAAGAAAAAGTAGAATAACCTCTACGCCTAGCTTAAAAAGGAAGGTTAGGCTATTAAACCCTAGCCTATATCCCTATCTAGCTCCACTTTATCTACTAAACCAGGCTTTCCTAGCGTAGTAATAGCCGTAATCATTGATCCTATAGAACTCTCGGCCCTTAGTAAAGAAACCGGCCTTAGTAATAGCTTCGGTATCTTCGTAACTGTTAATTCCGGCAAATATATCCTATTGGATAGTATCCTAGTTAATAACTATAGAGCAACCTACCTCATTAACGACCCTATACTCTTAGAAGAAAGGTCCCTTGTTAAAGTAAGGAAGGATAACTATATTAAGGCTAGTACTACCTGTTTCCCTATCTCTAGAAGGGGTAAATAGCGTATTAAAGGAGTACTTAACGGCGTTAACGGCCTATAATCTAAGGATCTAGTTCTTAATAACGTCGTAGTTATTAAGGGATTCTACTCTAACATTATCTCGGAGGCGGCCCTCTATAAGGCTAACATCTAGTACTATAGTTTAGACTATATACTACGTTTCGGTTCGATAGAGAGTAACATTATTATTGTGTCTCTCCTTCGTAGGTACAAGCTAGTGTTTTTAGATTATAAGCCTCTCTCTACCTACCTACTATATCCTTATAATTGTAACTCTTCCCTTGCTGTTTCTTACAATAAAGAACAAGCTTTTACTAAGATCTATAAGGATCCTCCTACTATACCTTTAAAGTAGTCCCTTGCTATAATCTATAACATCTAACCTAGCTGTCTAGACGACTTCGCTATTAGTTCCGCTATGCTTATAATATTAGCTACAATAAGCGATACTATAAAACAAGTTCGTTAAGGACTAGGATCAAAGTACTCTCTCCTACCCTATAAGGATTCTAAATACCTTTAGTATATCCGCGCTAGTTATCTTAGCTAGGATACGCTTAAGGCTCTTGTCTAGAGAGGCTAGAACGTTCGAATTAACGGAACTAAACGTATTAACTATAAGGCTTGCTCTATTATATACTAGGGAAAAGTCGTCTCCTATAGGCCTCCTACAACCAAGTTAGTATAGCCATTCTAGTAAGTATTTCAGGACCTTTTCTATTATACACATAGGTATAATAGATCTATTTACTCTCTGATTCTTAAAGACAAGTTCTCTAGTAAACCCTTCGTCTTCCGCCTTAAAGACAAGACCTAGGACCTCCTTCTCTCGATTCTTCAATGCTTTAAGGCCTAGGTACGATGCTAATTTAGCGTAGCGATCTATAAGTTTAAGTATAATAACGAAGGCTCCTTTATTAAAACTAGGGATTATAGCTATACCTAGTACTAGAAATAGTAAATAGAACTAGGTATTAAGCTTAAACTCCCTCTATCTAATATATACGAACTAACTAGCGCTATCGAACGCGCTGGTCAAGAAGTTATTACCTGCTCTATTAAGATAATAGCTAGAGCTAGTCTCCTAGGTAACCTTTAGCTAGAAGGAGAGAAGGCATCTACGTAGCTTATTAGTATAAGCCTAAGTTAAACGTATCCTTTAATAAAGTTACTAAACGACGTCCTCCTTACTTGGTTCTAAACCTACTTCCGGTTCTTTTAGCTAGACGCGATCGTCTCCCTTATAGCGGATCTATAGCCTAACTAGAGCAGTATCTATATATACGGTTACCGCGTATATCCTCTATATAAAGAGAGAGAGAGGGATAAGCAGAAACGCGTATATAAGTCAAAGCCTAGAGCGTATATCGGTTACTTTGTTAGTTTTAAGGTATTAAACATCTACCGAATCTAGGTTCTAGCACTCTATAAAGTCGTTATAACTTGTAACGTTACCTTTAATAAGAACTAGTTCTTTAAGAAGGGCGAAGGGAGGTTCGATCTATAGACTATCGCTAAGAAGCGGAATCTAGTAAACTCCCTAGAGCTTTAGCTACACTTGCCCGCTATAGGCGTAGTACTAGGCGGCGTTAAGGACGGCAAGATAGATAATCTAAAAGCGACGACTCCTACGTCTATATCCTCTAAGTATTCTAAAGATAAGCTTAGGGGTATAGAAACTCCAAATCCTAGTTAGGACTTAGGGGTAACTATATCTAGAATAGTAGCCTAGTATAATATAAGCAAGCTACCTTTAGTTTCTAGAGACTATATATATAGAGGACTCCTAATACCGGATTAGTTATTTCAAAGTTCAGCCTCTACCCCTACTAGGCCTATAAGCCTAGATAATAATAGGGATTATATATATACTTCTAGAGATAGCTTTAGAAGTATATAAAGTATTACCTCTAATATAAGCACTGTTTTTAATGACTTAGTCGATTACTATCCTAAGTACTTTATATACTCGGACAACCTACTTCCTAAGAATTATAGCCTAGAATCTTCAAACCCTAGCTACTACTCCTCTAGCTCGGATAACTTAGATAATACTAACAAACCTAAGTCCCCTGCCTACGAACGTACAAAACGCAAGTACATTAAGTAGGTATTCGCCCTAGTATCTTATACGAGCTAGCGGCTTAGGGGAATAGACCTAGAAGACCCTACTAACGACGGTCCTTCTATATCCGCCGCTAGGATTGTTAGATTTACTTTAGAAATATATACTCTAGACTATATTTACGTCCTTAAACTTAGAATATAGCAAGCGTTTTATAAAACGTATATACTATACTATAAGGAGGTACTCGATAAGGGAGATTCGGTATACTATACTCTATATATAGTTATCGCCGCTACGATTATACCCTAGTACGTAGTTAGACTTAACGCTACCCTAGCCCCTCCCTACGTTCACCGAGATACCTTTCTTAAAGCTCTAAAGTCTTAGAAGTAACTTACTAAGCATCCGATAGGCAAAGAGTTCGTTAGAGCTACTAAATCGGAGATTCGGAATCTCGTAAATCGTAAAACCTAGAGATATATTACTCGGTCCTCTATATCTAAACTCTCTAAGGAGAAGCCCCTACCCCTAAAGTAGGTGTTCGCCTATAAATAGGATAAGGATAGATTCTTAGAGAAATATAAGGCGTGTATCTATATAAGAGGTAATCTTTAGAGCGCTAATTTGTTACAAAATATATACGCTATAATACTTATATCCTATTCCTTCTAGGCTATAATAGCTATCGCCGCTAACGCGGATATAGAAGTTAAGTAGTTTAACGTCGCCTAGGCATTGCTAAACGCTAAGATAGATAAAAGAATCGTCTATAAGCTCCCTTAGGGGTTTAGGGAGGATTATTACCTCCTAGCTAGCTTTAAGCAAGGCGATACCTTCGTCGAACTTAAACGAGCGTTATATAGCTTACGCGAATCCCCCCTTCTATAGTACAAGGAGTTCTCCTCTTCGCTCCGCGAACTTAGTCTAATAGCATTAGGTAAGGAACTATACTTATTTTATAACTAACACCGCTATATAGTAGTTCTATTTTATATAGACAACTACCTTATATTCTACTATAAGGATTACGCTAATAAGGCAAACTAGATTATAGATACGCTAGCTATAAAGTACAAAGTATATAGTTAAGGTAACGTCTTGTAGTTCCTTAGTATCTACGTCTTAAGAAACTATAAGGATCGTATAGTCTATCTAGTCTATAATTAGTATATCGAGCGGATCGCTAAGCGCTTTAATCTTAATAAGGAGACTCGCTTCCTATATATCCCCCTAGAATATAACCTTTACCTATTCGAGGGTCTTGCTCCGTTCAAAGATATTAAGCGGTTCTAGGAACTTGTTGGCTCTATTCTATATATAGCTATTATAATCCGCCCTAATATAGCCTTCGCTATATTATAGCTCTTTTAGTTCTTG
>MU853413.1:548154-605899 GCA_033297235.1 Trichocladium antarcticum
CCTTAAAGCTAACGACGCCCCTGCGTTATCCGACTCCTAAGCCTCCTTCGCTAATCTAGCTAACTCGGTAGCTAGAACGGCCGAAACGCTACTAGCAACTAGCCTAACCGGAGCAGGAGCCTCTCCCCAGTTAGTAACCTTGTAGGAGCTAACTACTACTAACCTATTATCTAAGGTAGCTATATCGGCGGTAGCCGTAGTAGCGGCACGCCTCTCCTTAGCCTTAGCCCTTAATATAGCAACTGCCTTAGTAGCTACCTTAGCCTAAGACTTAGTAATTACCTTAGCCCGGACCTTAGTAGCTATATCCGCCGCTACCTTCTCCTTCTTCTCCTCCTATTCTATTAAGTGCTTCGCTATAAGGCGAACCTATTGCAATTACTATACTATTATTAGTATACGGCGATCAATAGGAATAAAGAAGGGAACTTACGCTAGCTATAGCCTCGCTACCCTACTTTATAGAGAGGAACTCTATAGCTGTCTTAACTATAAGTTCTAGTAACTTCTTATATAGATATCTAGTATATAAGTACCAAACGTAGGCTACGTCCTTATCCTTAGTATCTAGGCAAGCTAAGCAAGCGCTACTTAACGACCTATATAGGGCCGAACGTAGGTAACGGTAGCAAACTATAACGTAGGACGTAAAGGTAGCGACATCCTCGTCGCTATTATAACTAGGTATCTAAAAGTTAGCGCGTTAATTAATAAAAACGCTTTAATTAATAGAAACGCGATTAATATACCTAGGTGTAGCAGGAACTATATCCCTCTTTCTTTTATTCGGGGTCTT
Organism: Trichocladium antarcticum; assembly: GCA_033297235.1. Classification (NCBI taxonomy): domain Eukaryota; kingdom Fungi; phylum Ascomycota; class Sordariomycetes; order Sordariales; family Chaetomiaceae; genus Trichocladium; species Trichocladium antarcticum. The sequence goes on from MU853413.1 coordinate 548,951, forward strand.
CGAAACCCTAGTTACACTCTCTATAACGGGAGCGGCATCGTTAGCGCTAATAGCGACAACCTCTTCTTCTTCCTCTTCTTTACGCGCCGGGCGTAGATTTTCGCGTCTAGCTATATAGGCCTTCTCTAATAACGCTATATAGGCGATAGAAGCAGCAGCGCCCTAAGTGCTCGGAGCTATTGTTGTTTTTGTCATTATTATAGTTATAGTTAGAAGGGTTAGTAGTAGATTGTTTGTTTTTTATTATTGTAGGATAGTTTAGATTTAACTTTGTAAAATAGGCGACTAAAGATCGTATATAACTAACCGATATAACCGCGTTCTAATTAGCTAGGATCTACATTAGTATATCTTCGATTTTATACAACGCGACGCTAGGTTATATATTATTAACCCTACTCTAGCAATTCGAGCCTTCGACCTTCTATTTTCAGTATCTCGCTGCCGCTAGCTAGCTAGGTATTCTCTTTTAGCTACTTTGTAGCTAGGGGGTATGTTACAACCTAGCTAGCCCTGTCTCTATAGTCCGCTCTGATTGGCTGCTTCGTACCTACTTAGCACCCTGTTTCTCATTTCCTATTATATATATAGCTATATTCTTATATACTCTCTTTCCTCTGTCTCTTCCTTCGATATATAACAATCAATACAACGTATCTCTCCTACATGCTCTTCTAGTGCCACTGTAAGCCCACGCAAGAGGAAGGCCTTAAGAACAACTATAAAAAGTATCTTAGTTTTAAAATGTTAATAGGTTAGTAGATATTATAATAAAAGCTATAGGAATAACTATAGATTATAGAGGATAAGATTACTTTATATAAGGAAAAGGAACTTCTAGCTATACTAGGCTAGAAGTCTAGCCCCCTAAAGAGATAGTAAAGATAGAATATATTTATCTATAGTTTTAAGCTAGGTAAGGGAAACAATAGATAAAGTCCAATAGAGGATATTAATAGTAATACTAGGAACCTAATATAAAAACTTAGTACTATTTCTCGTTTACTATTTTAATATTTTCTTTATAAAACCTATATTCTAAACTATAGTTATTTACTTTAATTCTCTTTAGCGTAGCTAAGAATTAGGAAATATAGGAGGCTAAATCTACTAAGCTAAGGATATCTATTTCTAAGTCTTTCCTTCTTAATATTTCTACTCTTATATGAATTTTTCTTTACTAAATTCTTTCTAGCCCTTTCTATTCTTATATCTTTCCTAAAATTATTTATTTACTTAAGCTTAATTACGTTCGATTACGCTTAATTAGACGTCCCTATATCCTGCTTTCTAGTATACTAGGCCTTTTTTACCCTATTACTAGCAGACGATACTATCCGCTATACTCTCCTAGGTTTATACTAGTTTATAGAAAATATAAAGCCTAGCTTCTCCTATCTCCTAGTTCTAATAACGACTTGGATAATAGGACTTAAGCCCCTTCTAACGTAAATCCTGCTACTTCCGCTAATACTATACCTCTCCCTAAGACTATACCTCCCCCCGAAGCTATACCTTCTACTAAAGCTCCCCCCTCTAGTAGTTATGTCGACTCTACCTAGCCTATACCTTATAATATAACTACCTTTTAGCCCCTCTAAGCTAGGTAAGCCCTTACTAGGTTTAATAACGTACGTACCGTTATACTTATATACCGAAATACGCTAATACCTAATAGCTAGCTACCTAAACCTATTCTTTCTTTTATCTCCGTTACCCTTAAGGTCTTTATAGCCGATATTAACGTTATTACTATTAGAGGGTAGGAGACCTATCGATAGACTAAAGTTAGCTCTATTAACTCTTATCTCCTAGTCTAGATACCTCTCTATTAAAACTTCTTTAACTATAAGTATATTATTCGGTATTTGCTTGCCTATACTTGTTAAGCAAGGAAGTTTAACCCTACCGAGTTTCGGTTTATAGGTAAACTCTTAGCTAGTAGGAACAAGAAGGTTATAAAGATAATAAGTCTTAACCCTAATAGGCCTATTATATTTTATAACCTTGCTATTATAATAATAAATAGGACTAAGGTAAAGATAAACGACTAGATCTTACTCTACCTTTTAAAGGAAAAACTCTACTACCTTAAAAGGAAGGAGAGTAAGGATTTAGTTCCTATAAAGCTAGCTAAGCGTCCCTAATCTAAGACGTAGTTAGGTTCGAAAGTAGCAAAGGGTTTTAGTATTATATCTAAGAAAGTTAAGGTAGAGAAAAAGGATAAGATAGAGAGAGTAGTTAAGGAGGAGTCTAAGATAGAGAGTAAGGAAGAGAGAAGGGTTAAGGAGGAGTTTAAAACAAGTAATATAGAGAGTAGTAATTATAACCCTTTTACTTCCTCTAAACCCCTAGTTAAGTAGGAAGATAAGGAAGAAGTAGAAAATACCTTATTAGGTAATAAGGAAGAGTTCTAAGGGCCTAATAAAGAAGAGATTAAAGGGCCTAACAAGGAAGAGATTAAAGGGCCTAACGAGGAAACTTTAGACAAGGAGAGGGTTACTCGATCTATAATAAGCAAAAAGGTAAAGGACTAGTTATTTTTTAGACCCGCTATTGCAACTCGTCGTCGTTATTCCTAAAAATAGAGATTAGGATCCTTTATATAATAAAGCTAGGTAGGAAACTCTAGATTATCTCCACTCTTAAAATTTACATCCTCTCTATCTTAACTAGCCTTATTGTTATTATCTATAGCCTTATCCTTATAGTCGGACTTAAGGCCCTTGTATTATTCTATCGCTACTATAATATCTACCCTCTAAGCTTCTATATTCCTAGCAAAAGCTTTCTAGCCTCTAGTAGGACGCTCTAGAGTATATAAGACTAGATTAGTATTCGTACTCTAATCTTACTTTAGCTCGTTCTAGAGGAAAAGGTATTAAGGAAGGAAGGGACTTTATATATTAGGCTAGATATCTCCCTTAAAGCGTAATATAATATCTATATAAAGGTTAAAAATGTTATAAGGGAGGAAGTCGTCTAAGTCGATCCTATCTAACTCCGCTAAACGGTTTAGCAACTCCTAACGTTCTATTAGTAACGGGATACTATAATCTATAGCAACTCCTTTCTAAAGAGAGAAATATATCTAGGTTAGGATTCTAGAATAAATATATAGTCTGTTTGATTAGCGACGGATAGTATATAAGTTCTATTGGTTTATAAAGGTTGTAACTTCCTAACGGATTTAAAGTATATAAGTAAAAAGCAGTATAATATAGTCTAATAGCTACTTATTACTCTATACGCTAGTCTTTTCGAGGTTAGTGAAGAGGGTCTAGGTATTAGTCAACGAAATAGATTATCCTTAATTAGGTTTAATTATCCTTGATTAGATAAGGTAAGGTAAAACTTACTTGCTAAAAGCCTGTCCTAGCCTTATATAGATAATACTACTAGGACTTAATTCGCTAGTTCTTAGTACTCTTCCTATAGCCCTAGCAGTCCTTAAACTAGAATAGCCTCTCCTGTCTATATAGAGGTACATTAGGGTCTAGGGCATTAATATTAACAAGGAGATTAGCCTGTCCTTTACCCCTAGGTATATACTACTTAATATAGCTATTATAGCTTCGCTAAGGTCGAAGTTACTAATGTTTCTCTATCCCTATCGAGAGCTAATAATATATACTTACAGTAAGTACCGTCTCCTTCCCCCGGTTGGAACACATAACTATAGGGATAACCCTATAGTCCTTAGTAATCCTAAGGTACTAGGTAAAGATCGAGCGTTCCGTAAGGGTAGAGATCCTAATATAGTACTAGGGAATATAGCAAGAGTATACGTCGATACCGCTATAGATCTTGAAGCCAAAGCGCTAAAGCTTATAGTAGGCGTCGATAGACTAGGTGTAATTCGGACTAGGGAGGGTAAAACCCCCTCTCTTTGCCTAGACTTTATCTAATTGTTCCTAGACCTCTTTTAGGAACTCTTCTATAAGGATCTAGCAAATCATATACTATAGGATGTTAATCCGGCCAAGTTAGTATACGTACTACTAAGCTACCTAATACCTAAGCTATAGGAAAAGGATAGATAAGGTCGTCGATAACTTAATAAATACAAGTACCTCTTCTTTACGTTTAGCTACGTTACTAGCTTTCAAGTACCGAAAGATCCTAATTTTTTAATAGAGTGCTATTACCCCTCTTTCGGATATAATAAAGCCAGATACTTTAAGATGCTTATAGAGCTAGGTGTTGGTTAAGTAGGTTGCCTAATACTTATCTTCTAGACTCTTACGTAACCTATTGGTATCTAATGTCTTAGTTTGGTTAATTAGTACCTCTAACTACTAGAGCTATTAGAAAAGCGAAGTTCGGCTTACCGAAAAGGAATAAATGTCTTTTAAGTCTCGGAGGATTTGCTTAATAGAAACCTTCTAAGAGTATCGAGATAAAATAAAGTCTCGAAAAGGCTTAAGGTCCTTGCTTAGGTATACTATCCTAGAGTAATAAAGAGTTAAGGATAAAAAAAAAAAGGGGGGTAAAGGGTAAGGAGAAGGAAATAAAATATTACTTTTTAGCTAAACTTTAGGATAATAACTCTATTTGTCTAGGTATCGTCCTAAATATCTATAACAAATCCTAAAAACAATATATAACTTTTAAAAATACTAAACATTCTAGCCTATTAACCTTAGCGTTATATATACTCCTTTACTATAGCCTCTATAAGGTAATCCTATAGTATCGTAGCCTAAACCTTAAGCTCCTATATTAACGTAACCTAATAGATCCTACTTGTTAAAAGCAGCGGCTTCCCTTTAGCTTTCTATTTCTCCTTCGATTTTTAGATCTTAAGGTCTAAAATCATTAGTAAATACGAAACAATTTAGAAACATTTAGAAAATATACTAAGACGGAGCAAGCATTTAGTACTGTAACTAGAGTAAAGACAGTTAGTATATATACCTTTCCTAAACTTAATATCTAGCTAAAAATAACAATTAGCTAGGCCCTTGCTCTTAGTTAAAGCGTATTGCTTATAGAGCGTCTCGGCGTTAATAGGCTTAGTAAAGAGAAGGAGCGCAAAGGACTTAGTACGTAGCTAGGTATCGATCTTAAAGGGAGCGTCCTTAAGTTCTCTATTAACCTGGATCTAACGCGGAATAAAGAGCTAACACAGGTCCTAGGAAATTAATTAGTATAAAGAAGGATTTTTAAAATTAAATCCAGGTGTCTTATCGCAACAGCTTCTATCAGCTTATAAACTTTATTAAAGCGGGTTACTTGTAGCGTGTCGATAATCTATTCTATCTACTACTTATTACCTACGTAGTCTTGAAATTTTGTAAGGACAGTAGGGCCATTATTAGAAGAGACATTATTATTAGAATCGTTATTATAATTCTTGCGTAGGCTTACAGTGGCACTGGAAGAGCATATGGGAGAGATACGTTGCATTGATTATTATATATCGAAGGAAGAGATAGAGGAAAGAGAGTATATAAGAATATAGCTATATATATAATAGGAAATGGAAAACGGGGCGCTAAGTAGGTACGAAGTAGCCAATTAGAGCGGACTATAGAGATAGGGCTAGCTAGGTTGTAATATACCCCCTAGGTACGAAGTAGCTAAAAGAGAATACCTAGCTAGCTAGCGGCAGCGAGATACTAAAAATAGGAGGTCGAAGGCTTAAATTGCTAGAGTAGGGGTAATAATATATAACCTAGCGTCGCGTTATATAAAATCGAAGATATACTAATATAGATCCTAGCTAATTAGAACGTAGTTATATCGGTCGGTTATATATAATCTTTAGTTACCTATTTTACAAAGTTAAATCCGAACTATCCTATAATAACAAAAAACAAACAATCCGCTACTAACCCCTTTAACTATAACTATAATAATAATAAAAACAACAATAGCTCTAAGTACTTAGGGCGCTATTGCTTGTATTGCCTATATAGCGTTATTAGAGAAGGCCTACGCGGCGAGACGCGAGAATCTACGCGTAGCGCGCGAAGAAGAGGAAGAAGAAGAGGTTGTTGCCGTTAGTACCGACGATACCGCTCCTATTAAAGAGAGCGAGGCTAGGGTTTCGAAGACCCCGAATAAAAGAAAGAGGGATATAGTTCCTACTACGCCTAGGTATATTAATCGCGTTACTATTAATTAAAGCGTTTTTTATTAATTAACGCGCTAACTTTTAGATACCTGGTTATAATAGCAACAAGGATGTTACTACCTTTACGTCCTACGCTATAGTTTGCTACTATTGCTTACGTTTAGCCCTATATAGGTCGTTAAGTAGTACCTGCTTAGTTTACCTAGATACTAAGGGTAAGGACAAGGCCTACGTTCGGTACTTACGTACTAGATATCTATATAAGAAGTTGCTAGAACTTATAGTCAAGATAGCTATAGAGTTCCTCTCTACAAAGTAGAGTAGCAAGGCTATAGCTAGCGTAAGTTCCTTCTCTGTTCCTATTAATCGCTATATACTAATAATAGTATAGTAATTGCAATAGGTTCGCCTTATAGCAAAGTACTTAATAGAATAGGAGGAGAAGAAGGAGAAGGCAGCGGCGGATATAGCTACTAAGGTCCGGGCTAAGGCGATTGCTAAGTCTTAGGCTAAGGTAGCTACTAAGGCAGTTACTATATTAAGGGCTAAGGCTAAGGAGAGGCGTACTACTACTATAGCTACTGCTAATATAGCTACCTTAGATAATAGGTTAGTAGTAGTTAGCTCCTATAAGGTTACTAACTAGGGAGAGGCTCCTGCTCTAGTTAGGCTAGTTACTAGTAGCGTTTCGGCTATTCCAGCTACTAAGTTAGCTAGATTAGCGAAGGAGGCTCGGGAGTTAGATAACGTAGGGGCGTCGTTAGCTTTAAGGTTATCGATAGCTATAATTAGTAGTTTATACTATATATTAGCTACGATAGATACCTATTATATAGAGTTAAAGAGGAGGAAGTCAGGCTATTAAGCCTAGGAGTATATATATATATATAGCTGCGTTGTTTTTACATTTGGTGATTTTCTTATATACTATTTTGCTCTTTTAGGCTAGATACCTAGTATTAGATACCCTCTTAATTACAAAGATCCCTTTTACTCTGTTTAATAATATAGCGAGCGTCTTAGAGGTTCAATATAGCGCGGAAGTGCTCGAACTTCTAGCGCAGTAGCTGTTTTATAAGACTATCTACTAGTATATTAGCTATAGGTAGGTACTTAACCTTAAATAACCCGTTAGTATACTCCTAACGTACCTATATATTATAGATGTCTATATAGTAAAGCTTAGTAACTACGTGCTAGTTGTCTCCTATAACAAGGCAGATAGTTTGCTAATTGTTATAGAAGATATAGTATAGCTCGCTAAGATCGAACCAAATGTTAGCGAAGAAGCGCTTTAACGCTATAGTCTTACATATAGTAAGAGAAATAGTAAGTAACTCGGCTTCTATCGAAGAAGTTATAACGGTCTTTTAGCGGTAGGCTTTCTAGTTAATAACCCTACTATATAGCATTATAATATACCCCTAGGATAAGTAGCGCGTCTTCTTAATATCTATAAACGAGGCGTCGCTAGCAATAAGTAGGATATATATCCTAAAGGTAATACTATACTAAATAGCTAAAAATTAGGTACCGAAGAGGTAAACGATAACGTATGCTATAGCCTCGATATAAGTAGGGCTAGGATTCTTTAAGAACTATAAGAGCTATAATATAGCGAAGGCTATATTAGGGCGGATTATAATAGCTATATATAGAATAGAGCTAACGAGTTCCTAGAACCGCTTAATATCCTTGAACGGAGTAAGACCCTCGAATAGGTAAAGGTTATATTCTAGGGGGATATAGAGGAAGCAAGTCTCTTTATTAAGGTTGAATCGCTTAGCGATCTATTCGATATACTAATTATAGACTAGATAGACTATATAGTCCTTGCGGTTTCTTAAGACGTAGATACTAAGGAACTATAAGACGTCGCTTTAACTATATACTTTGTACTTTATAGCTAGCGTATCTATAATCTAGTTTCCCTTATTAGCGTAGTCCTTATAGTAGAATATAAGGTAGTTGTCTAAATAAAATAGAACTACTATATAGTAGTATTAGTTGTAAAATAAGTATAGTTCCTTGCCTAATGCTATTAGACTAAGTTCGTAGAGCGAAGAGGAGAACACTTTATACTATAGAAAGGGGGATTCGCGTAAGCTATATAACGCTCGTTTAAGTTCGACGAAGGTATCGCTTTACTTAAAGCTAGCTAGGAGGTAATAATCCTCCCTAAACCCCTAAGGGAGCTTATAGACGATTCCTTTATCTATTTTGGCGTTTAGGAATACCCTGGCGACGTTAAACTACTTAACTTCTATATCCGCGTTAGCAGCGATAGCTATTATAGCCTAGAAGGAATAGGATATAAGTGTTATAGCGTATTTATTTTATAACGAATTAGCGCTCTAAAGATTACCTCTTACGTAGATATACGCCTTGTATTTCTCTAAGAATCTATCCTTATCCTATTTATAGGCGAATACTTACTTTAGGGGTAGGGGCTTCTCCTTAGAGAGTTTAGATATAGAGGACTAAGTAATATATCTCTAGGTTTTACGATTTATAAGATTCCAAATCCCTAATTTAGTAGCTCTAATAAACTCTTTACCTATTAGATACTTAGTAAGTTACTTCTAAGACTTTGGAGCTTTAAGAAGGGTATCTTAGTAAACGTAGGGAGGGGCTAGGGTAGCGTTAAGTCTAGCTACGTACTAGGGTATAATCGTAGTAGCGATAACTATATATAGAGTATAGTATACCTAATCTCCCTTATTAAGTACCTCCTTATAGTATAGTATATACGTTTTATAAAATGCTTGCAATATTCTAAGTTTAGGGATATAGATATAGTCTAGAGTATATATTTCTAAAGTAAATCTAACAATCCTAGCGGCGGATATAGAAGGACTATCGTTAGTAGGGTCTTCTAGGTCCATTCCTCTAAGCCGCTAGCTCGTATAAGATACTAGGGTAAACACCTACTTAGTGTACTTACGTTTTATACATTCGTAGGTAGGGGACTTAGGTTTGTTAGTATCGTCTAAGTTATCTAAGCTAGAGGAGTAGTAGCTAGGGTTTAAAGATTCTAGGCTATAATTCTTAGGAAGTAGGTTATCTAAGTATATAGAGTACTTAGGATAGTAATCGACTAAGTCCTTAAAAACAGTGCTTATATTAGAGGTATTACTTTATATACTTCTAAGGCTATCTCTAGAAGTATATATATAATCCCTATTGTTATCTAGGCTTATAGGCCCGGTAGGGGTAGAGGCTGAACTTTGAAATGACTAATCTAGTATCGGGAGTCCTCTATATACGTAGTCTCTAGAAACCAAAGGTAGCTTGCTTATATTACGCTAGGCTACTATTCTAGATATAGTTATCCCTAAGTCCTAACTAGGATTTGGAGTTTCTATACCTCTAAGCTTATCTTTAGAATGCTTAGGGGATATAGATATAGGAGTTGTCGCTTCTAGGTTATCTATCTCGCTATCCTTAACGCCGCTTAGTACTACGCCTATAGCGGGTAAGTATAGCTAAAGCTCTAGGGAGTCTACTAGATTCCGCTTCTTAGCGATAGTCTATAGATCGAACCTCCCTTTACCCTTCTTAAAGAACTGGTTCTCGTTAAAGGTAACGTTATAAGTTAAAATAACTTTATAGAGTACTAGAACCTAGATTCGGTAGATGTTTAATACCTTGAAATTAACAAGGTAACTAATATACGCTCTAGGCTTCGACTTATATATACGTTTCTACTTATCCCTCTCTCTCTCTTTATATAGAGGATATACCCTGTAACTATATACGTAGATACCGCTTTAGTTAGGCTGTAGATCCGCTATAAGGGAGACGATTACGCCTAGCTAAAAGAACTAGAAGTAGGTTTAGAACTAAGTAAGGAGGACGTTATTTAGTAACTTTCTCGAAGGATACGTTTAACTTAGGCTTATACTAATAAGCTATATAGATACCTCCTCTCCTTCTAGCTAGAGGTTACCTAGGAGACCGGCTCTAGCTATTATTGTTGCGCTATCCCGCTTATATAGGTTGCCCCTAGCCTTCGTAGGGCAAGGATGTCTTTTGCTTAACGTGACAGTTATGAGCCTGGTAGCGTAGTAGTTTGCACTCGCATACTACAATTCCCTACGATTTACAGTCACGTTGCGCGAAGGTCTAGAGTTCGAATCGTATCTAGACCGAGTTCTTTTCTACGCCGCCCCTGCCTTATAGGACCTACTCCTAGGTTGCGGTAGCCGCCCCTGCCTTATAGGACCTACTCCTAGGTTGCGGTACACTAAAGAAAAGACCGGGAAGATATAGATCATTTAGGGCATACCTATTATAGGGATAGCCCGCTCCCTATCGATCAATCTCTCTTCGCGATCTAGGGGGTATATTACGCTATCCCGCTTATATAGGTTGCCCCTAGCCTTTGTAGGGCAAGGATGTCTTTTGCTCGACATAACAATTATCTTAATAGAGCAAGTAATAACTTCTTGACTAGCGTGTTCGATAGCGCTAGTCGGTTCGTATATATTAGACGGAGGGAGTTTAAGCTCGATACTTAGTTCTACGTACTATTTCTAGTACTAGGTATAGCTATAATCTCTAGTTTTAACAAAGGATCCTTCGTTATTATAGTTAAACTTATAGATCGCTACGCTAAATTAGCGTTGTACCTAGGCCTTAAAGCATTGAAGAATCGGGAGAAGAAGGTCCTAGGTTTTGTCTTTAAGGCGGAAGACGAAGGGTTTGCTAGAGAACTCGTCTTTAAGAATTAGAGAGTAAATAGATCTATTATACCTACGTATATAATAGAAAAGGTTCTAAAATACTCGCTAGAACAGCCGTACTAACTTAGTTATAGGAGGCCTATAGGAGACGACTTTTCCCTAGTATATAATAGAGTAAGCCTTATAGTTAATACGTTTAGTTCTATTAATTCGAACGTTCTAGCCTCTCTAGACAAGAGCCTTAAGCGTATCCTAGCTAAGATAACTAGCGCGGATATACTAAAGGTGTTTAGAATCCTCGTAGGGTAGGAGAAGGTACTTTAATCCTAGTCCTTAATAAACTTGTTTTATAGTATCGCTTATTATAGCTAATATTATAAGCGTAGTGGAACTAATAGCGAAGTCGTCTAGATAGCTAGGTTAGATGTTATAGATTATAGCGAAGGACTACTCTAAAGGTATAGTAGAAGGATCCTTATAGATCTTAGCGAGAGCTCGTTCTTTATTATAAGAAACGGTAAGGGAAGAGTTATAATTATAAGGATATAGTAGGTAGGTAGAGAGAGGCTTATATTCTAAAAACACTAGCTTGTACCTACGAAGGAGACACGCGATAATAATATTACTCTCTATCGAACTAAAATATAGTATATAGTTTAAACTATAGTACTAGATATTAGCTTTATAGAGGGCTACCTCTAAGATAATGTTAGAGTAGAATCCTTTATTAACTACGACGTTATTAAGAACTAGATCCTTAGATTATAGGCCGTTAACGCTATTAAGTGCTCCTTTAATACACTATTTGCCCTTTCTAGAGATAGGGAAACAGGTAGTACTAGCCTTAATATAGTTATCCTTCCTCGCTTTAATAAGGGACCCTTCTTCTAAAAGTATAGGGTCGTTAATAAGGTAGGTTGCTCTATAGTTATTAACTAGGATACTATCTAATAGGATATATTTACTAGAATCGATAGTTACGAAGATACCGAAGCTATTGCTAAAGCTAGTTTCTTTACTAAGGGCCGAGAGTTCTATAGGATTAATGATTACGGCTATTACCGCGCTAGGGAAGGCCGGTTTAGTAGATAAAGTAGAGCTAGATAGGGATATAGGCTAGGGTTTAATTACCTAACCTTCCTTTTTAAGCTAGGCGTAGAGGTTATTCTACTTTTTCTTAGCGAACTATTTATAGATCTATAAAATGAACTTAGGACTAACTAGGCCTTTCGAATGTTTAAACCTAGTTAATATAGATTTAAGCGTAATATAGTCGATTAGCTTCTAAACGTAATTAGAGATTATATATAGGTAGGGGTACTTAGGCTTAGTAGACGAAGATTCTTTACCTCCCTTACCCTAATTATAGCGTTTGCTAGAACTAGTAGATTTCGTAGTAGCGAAGCTACCGTTAAAGTCTAGCTTACTATAGCTAACGATAGTCTCGGCAGCTTAGATAAGGTCCTTAAGGCTCTTAAGAGGTTTGTTAATATAGTTGTTAATAATTATAGCGTTATATTTATAGCGGCCCTATTCTAGGATAAAACGATCCTTAATTATATAAAGGAAGTCTAGAATAGGTAAAGTACTACAAATACACTCGAGACCGGCTACCTTAGCGCGTTAGTAAGCCTAGCGGTAGTTAGCGATCTAGGTCCGCGGGTTTATATTAGATTATTTAGCCTCTTTAAGATAAGCGAGATACCGTTAGTAGGTTATATTCGTAATTATATTATCTAAGATTCCGACTTAGCGTTCTAGAGTACGGAGGAGCGTGTATACGCTAAGTTACTATACCGCGAGGTTAGTCTCGTTAGTAGCGTTATAACGCTCGCGATCGATAGTAGCGATAATAACTTTACATAGCGTATTTAGGTTCTTCTTGTTAACGCTTATACCTAGAGTAAGTTGCTAAGCGGCGTACCTAGTCTAGTTAGCTTAGTGCTAGATAAGGATCCTCTTTAGACTTAGGCGTTAAGAAGGGATAGGCTCTAGACTATAAGTAGCAACTAGCTTCTCGTTCTAGGTAGTTACTTTAGTAAGCTATTCTACTTAGTCTCGTGCTATTAGCGTAGCAATAGCCTCTATAGTAGAGGGCGGCTAAAAACTACTAAGTATCGCCTCCTTAGTGACATCGTTCTGATCGAAACGAACGATATTATAAACGTAGAGGGTAATAGCGGCGCTTTCGATATAACGCTTCTAGATCGGCTAATCCGTAGGACCCTTAAATAGGATGTCCGTTAGGATAGTAATGTTCCCGATAGTATCTATAGTAGTAGAAGTCTCTATTGTAGAAGAACGATAGAGGTAGACGGAGATCTAGAAGGTACGGCGGTATAGCGGAACGGGTAGAGAGTAGCGCTAAAGACCGGCTTAACTTATATATAGGTAGGGCGACTTTAAAGGACTTTGCGGAACGGCTATATAAGAGCGGTTTAAGCGGAAAACGAGGGAAGCTATATAAGGGCTTTAGCAATAGCGATTATAAGGAACAAGGCGGCGGGACTTGTAAGAATAGTAAAACGAGTTATAAGGATTGTAAAATAACAATACTTCTAAGCTATAATAGGTTTAGCTACTATATAAAGGGAAACGAGCACTAGGCTTATAACTCTTACGTAGGCTTATAGTAGTACTAGAAGAGCATATAGGAGAGATACGTTGCATTGATTATTATATATCGAAGGAAGAGGCAGAGGAAAGAGAGTATGTAAGAACATAGCTATATATATAACAGGAAATGGAAAACGGGGCGCTAAGTAGGTGCGAAGCAGCCAATTAGAGCGGACTATAGAGACAGGGCTGGCTGGGTCGTAACAATAATTATCTATTGTAAAATTCGATTTAAATTGTCGGTATATTAGCAAGATAGGTACGCCTAAAAAAAAATGTTAGTAACAAGCTAATCGGTATAATCAAGGATAATCTAACGGAATGAAGCTTAATTCGAGAGTTATAGCGTAATGTTGCTAATAGCGATCAGGTTTCGGTTATTATATATAAAATAGGATAATCGTTAAATGCAAAGATAGGTGGAGGTTTGTTAATCCGACGGCGGGGTAAGCGAATTGAATTTTGGGTTTTAGGACTTATATACACTTGACGCTCCGTAGGTGATCTTAGTTACAGAGCGTCAAGTCTATATAAGTCCTAAAACCAAAAGTCTTATCTGCTTACCCCGCTATCGTATTAACAAACTAGCACCTAACTTTGTTTTTAACGATTGCACTATTATATATGTAATAATAGAAACTAGATTGTTATTAAGACCGTGCACCTATCAATCGGTTAGCCTACTAATCGGTTAGTTACCCTGCCTCTACCTATATACCTAACCCTACCTAACAAAATATTACTCTTTTACTAATACTAGCCTAAATGCAACTATTCTAACCTCTTTGCAATGCTTAGATATAGCTCTTTTTACAACAATGCCTAGATATACTAAGGACGACTTGCAGGCTGTAATATCCACAGTAGAAGCTAGGCTAGCTATCCGTAGGGCAGCTATATAGTTCTCTATTCCTTTTTCTACCTTGTAAGGCCGCATCAAGTCAGGGCACCGGCCTAAAGGCAAATTCGAAGCTCTTGCCCTCTAGAAGTTAAGCCCTAGTTAAGAACAACAGTTAGCTAACTAGGTTGTTATATAAGAGGTCTTAGAAGTCCCTATCTCCTATACGTAAATGCAGCTCTTTGTAGATCGACTACTTCTTATAGCCGGGTCGCCTAACTAAGTAGAGAAACACTAGCTTTCGAAGTTCCTACGTTAATATCTAGCTATTAAGACTAAGAGGGCTAAGCGAATCGACGTTAAGCGACTTAAAGGAGCTTCTATAACGAATATTATACAATAGTAGCACCGGCTACTTAACCTAGTAATCAAGGATATCCTACCTAACGACTATATTAATATAGATAAGAATAGGATCATAGAAGGTACAGGCCTTAATAGGCTATATCTTAGAAGTTCCAATACTAAGTTTACCTTTGTAAAACACCTAGAATTACGTATCTAGACTACTATTATCGAAGCGGTTATAGCTATAGGAAGACTTCTACTACTATATGTTATTTTTAAAGGGAAGGACCTTTAACAATAGTAGTTCCTAGAGAATCGAATGTTCTTAGAGTTACTAGGCGATTAGAAGTTTACAACAAGTAAGAACGGATAGACTAGCAACGACCTTACCCTATACTAGTTACTTAAGATCTATATCCCTTTCCCTCCCTATAGTAAGAAGCGGTTATTAATCGTCAACGGCTATAGTAGCTATACTACTAACAAGTTCATATAGCATTGCTTCGTTAACAATATCTACATTGTCTATTTACCTCCCTACGCCTTCTACGTCCTCTAGCTATTAGATCTTTCCTTCTTTAACCCCCTAAAAACAGCCTACTAGAAGGCCTTAGAGGACCTAATTCTGCTCTATATGTCATAGGCTCGGGCTTTGCCCGCGTATGGTAGTTACGTGTTGTACCCGTGACACTCTGGCACGCGCGCTACGCGCGACCCGCGCGCGATCCGGACCTAGTCCGGATCCAATGCGGACCTACCTTAGATTGGTTAGCACCTTTCTAGCAGCTTCTATAGCTACTCTACGCGCCTACCTTAGTCCACGTATATAACTAACCTAGCATCTAGGATTAGCATATACCCTACATATAGACTAAGGGTTTAGTGGATATATTAGAGAGGGTTGTTCTATATCCTATATTTACCTCTTCTCTCTATAAGAATAAAGATTACTATATTATACGCCTATCTATAGTTACTACAGGGCTAGTCTCTTATATATCTTTATTCTTCCGTTTTAAACTAGACTTTCCTTACAAACGGCTAGAACTAGACGTATTTCGATATAGATTACCATTTCCTTTAGGGCGGCGACTAGGCCGCCGCTAACTTCTAGTAGTTCCAGGACTAGATTCGGGTCCTATAGGAGACTATTATAACCTAATATAATCAGATCTAATCGCTCTAGGTAGCTTAGGAGAACTCTGCCTACGCTACCGCTTAGGCCGCTACCTAGGCCGCTAAGACCGTAGCTTAGGCCTAGGAGGCTGTAGCATAGGCTACTACCGCCGACTTAGCTCCGCCTATTCCGCCCTAATCCTAGCGTAAGTAGCTTCCTATTAGTACCGCCTTTAATGGTAAGAAGGAGCTCTTTCTTGCCTAGAAGAGCACGATATAGTACGTCCTAGTTATAGACTAGGACTTTATTAGATCTAACCGGGACTAGTAGGTCTTTATTTAGGGCAACCTATCTCGCTAGGTTTAGTCCTAGGTCGCTACCTATTACAAGAAGAGTAGCGCCTCTTGTACCTTTAACCTATAGGAGTTCCTCGAGTACCTCGAGACTATCTTTAATAACCTAAACAGCTAGGTAGTTACCCTCTTAGAACTAAACAGTCTTACCTAGGGCGATAACAAGCCTTTCGCCTCTTTTATTGTACGCTTCGAATCTAAACTTTCGAAGGTAGGCGGACTCGCATAGACTAACGAACTTCGCCTCCTCTAACTTAACTAAAGCCTCTCTTTGACTATTCGCCGGACCGCGGTTAGTTGTAGGATCCCCTATAACAACTATATCTAGGCTATCTAGATGCTCCGAGAAATCGCTACCGATCTCGAGACTATTCGCCTAGAAGGATAATATTGCTATACGATAGGTTGTTAAAGCAAGGACGCCCTACCTCCTCGAAGGGATACGGAAGGTAACGTCCTAAAATTAGGAATTAACTTAGCTAGAATATGGTAGGCCTAGGATAGGAAGAGATTAAGCAAGATTAACCGTCTAGAAGGTAACAAGCGCTGTACAAAGTAGGTTAGCAATAAGGTACGCTTAGCGCGTCGATTAGCTAGTATATATATATAGTATAGAAATATAGGCTACTTCGCCCCCGATAGTGTCACGGGTCTAGCCGTGACATATGGCCGTATGGCCATTGCGGGCCGTATGGCCATTGTGGAGCGGTTGTGCGATGTAGGGCCTGTAGAGCCTGCAGCGCGCATGTGGAGCCCGCTGTAGGGCATATCCCCGGCGGGCTATACCTACTATCTTGAGTCCCTTGTACAACTACATCGAATATATACGTACCCTAACATTAGGTATTTACTACCTGTAATAGTTAGTTGTACCTTCTGTTTATATATATAGACCTTCGTCGATTAATTACGACGAATTTGCGTTATACGAACTAACCGAAATTACAATTCGACTACCCTAAACCTAAGAAACTAATAAGATAGTTAGTCCCGAAACAACAAGATAGTCCAATACCTAAACCTGAGAAACCTAAACCCCCGAACCTAAGAACCTAAACCTAAGAAACCCGAACAAAGAAGATAGCGAGTACTATAGACGTTAACGTAAGCTCTATAGCCTAAGTACCTATTCCTATTAAGGATATATATAGCGAGGCCGTTACGGCCCTAAAGGAAGAGATATACCTAAAACTAAAGGGTTATTTCGAAGGATACTATAGGCCGTTCATAGGTAACAACCTCCTGCTTAAAGCACTTAAGAGAGCTAGAAAGGACAATATAATAGAGAGGATAATAGCGAACCTTACCGAATATATCCTAAGAGGCGCAACTAAGGAAATCTAGAGATAGATAGTTAGGGCGAACGAGGTAAACGAGAAGGCTATAGTACTACAAGTAAAGAATAACGTTTTAATAAGGCTAATCGAGTCTAGGAAGCTAGGCGGTAGCGGTGCTAGGGAGGGTAGTATACTATATGCCTCTACGTTCTTAGGCTCTAAGCGGGACTTAGCGAAGCGAACTATATAATTCAGAATATAGAAGACGCTAATTACGGCGCGATAGGCTATAAGGCCGCTAGAATATATAACCGAGAAAGCGAAGATCCTCTATATAGCGTTGCTACTAGAGGGGATCGCGGCTATAGGGATTAGTAACTAGATCGATACTATTATTGCAAACCTAGGCGATAACTAGACCTAGGTATAGACAACTACTAACGAGTTTATTAAATTCCTCTCTAAGAAGTACGTAACAATAGACCTAGTAGCTGACGTAGAAAATAAGCTATATAAGATAGCGTAGAAGGATAAGTACGCGAAGTTTATAGACTTTATTATAGAGTTCTCGAACCTCTATAACCTAGGTAACTAGGATAACGCTACCTACGTATATACGCTAAGAGAGAAGCTTTCGAAGCTAATATAGGACCTAATCCTACTATAGACAAGCCTCCTAGCCCGAGATAACTTCTAGGGATAGGTTACTATAGCCTAGGCCTAGGCTAATAACCTTAAAATAGAGGAATACTTAAAGAAGGCTAACGAGCCGAACTACTATAATAGCTATAACGCTAAGAAGGAAGGTCTTACGTAGGCTTACAGTGGCACTAGAAGAGTATATAGGGGAGATACGTTGCATTGATTATCATATATCGAAGGAAGAGACAGAGGAAAGAGAGTATATAAGAATATAGCTATATATATAACAGGAAATGAGAAACAGGGCGCTAAGTAGGTACGAAGCAGCCAATCAGAGCGGACTATAGAGACAGGGCTAGCTAGGTCGTAACATACCCCCTAGCTACGAAGCAGCTGAAAGAGAACACCTAGCTAGCTAGCGGCGGCGAGATACTGAAAATAGGAGGTCGAAGGCTCGAATTGCTAGAGTAGGGTTAATAATATATAACCTAGCGTCGCGTTATATAAAATCGAAGATATACTAATGTAGATCCTAGCTAATTAGAACGCGGTTATATCGGTTAGTTATATACAATCTTTAGTTACCTATTTTACAAAGTTAAATCCAAACTATCCTACAATAATAAAAAACAAACAATCCGCTACCAACCCCTCTAACTATAACTATAATAATAACAAAAACAACAATAGCTCTAAATACTTAGGGTATAGCTGCCTCTATCGCCTACGTAGCGTTATTAGAGAAAGCCCGCGTAGCTAGACGCGCGAATCTACGCGCGGCGCGCGAAGAAGAAGAGGAAGAAGAAGAGGTTGTTGCTATTAGCGCCGACGATACCGCTCCTATTAAAGAGAGCAAGGCTAGGGCTTAGACTAGCGATAGTTCGAAGACCCTAAATAACAAAAGGAAGAGGGATATAGTTCCTGCTATACCTAGGTATATTAATCGCGTTGCTATTAATTAAAGCGTCTTTGTTAATTAACGCGCTAACTTTTAGATACCTAGTTATAATAGCAACGAGGATGTCGCTACCTTTACGTCCTATACTATAGTTTGCCGCTACTACCTACGTTTAGCCCTATATAGGTCGTTAAGTAGCGCTTGCTTAGTTCGCCTAGATGCTAAGTGTTACGTCGAGCAAAAGACATCCTTGCCCTACGAAGGCTAGGGGCAACCTATATAAGCAGGATAGCGCAATATACCCTCTAGATCGCGAAGAGAGATTGATCGATAGGGAGCGGGCTATCCCTATAATAGGTATACCCTAAATGATCTATATTTTCCTAGTCTTTTCTTTAGTATACCGTAACCTAGGAGTAGGTCCTATAAGGCAGGGGCGGCTACTATAACCTAGGAGTAGGTCCTATAAGGCAGGGGCGGTGTAGAAAAGAACTCGGTCTAGATACAATTCGAACTCTAGACCTTCGTATAACGTAACTATAAATCGCAGGGAATTGTAGTATATAAGTACAAACTACTACGCTACTAGGCTTATAACTATTACGTCGAGTAAAAGACATCCTTACCTTACGAAGGCTAGGGGTAACCTATATAAGTGGGACAGCGCAATATACCCCCTAGATCGCGAAGAGAGATTGATCGATAGGGAGCGGGCTATCCCTATAATAGGTATACCCTAAATGATCTATGTTTTCCAGTTCGAATCGTATCTAGACCGAGTTCTTGTCTAGCTGCCCCTGCCTTATAGGACCTACTCCTAGGTTGCGGTAGCTGCCCCTGCCTTACAGGACCTGCACACTTACAGGTTGCGGTATACTTAAGAAAAGACCGGGAAAACATAGATCATTCAGGGTACACCTATTATAGGGATAGCCCGCTCCCTATCGATCAATCTCTCTTTGTAATCTAGGGGGTATATTACACTATCCCGCTTATATAGGTTGCCCCTAGCCTTCGTAGGAAAAGGATGTCTTTTGCTCGACGTAATAGTTATAAGCCCGGTAGCGCAGTAGTTTGCACTTATATACTACAATTCCCTGCGATTTACAGTCACGTTGCGCGAAGGTCTAGAGTTCGAATCGTATCTAGACCGAGTTCTTTTCTACGCCGCCCCTACCTTATAGGACCTACTCCTAGGTTGCGGTAGCCGCCCCTACCTTATAGGACCTACTCCTAGGTTACGGTACACTAAAGAAAAGACTGGGAAAACATAGATCATTTAGGGCACCTATAGATATAGACCGCTCCCTATCGATTATCTCTTCGCGATCTAGGGGGTATATTGCGCTGTCCCGCTTATATAGATTGCCCCTAGCCTTCGTAGGGCAAGGATGTCTTTTGCTCGACGTGACACTAAGGACAAGGACGAAGCCTACGTTCGGTACTTACATACTAGATATCTATATAAGAAGTTACTAGAACTTATAGTCGAGATAGCTATAGAGTTCCTCTCTACAAAGTAGGGTAGCGAGGCTATAGCTAGTGTAAGTTCCTTCTCTATTCCTATTAATCGCCGTGTACTAATAATAGCATAGCAATTGCAATAGGTTCGCCTTACGGCGAAGCACTTAATAGAATAGGAGGAGAAGAAGGAGAAGGCGGCGGCGGATGCGGCTACTAAGGTCCAGGCCAAGGCAATTGCTAAGTCTTGGGCCAAGGTAGCTACTAAGGCGGTTACCGTATTAAGGGCTAAGGCTAAGGAGAGGCGTGCCGCTACTATAGCTACCGCCAATGTAGCTACCTTAGATAATAGGTTAGTAGTAGTTAGCTCCTACAAGGTTACTAACTAGGGAGAGGCTCCCGCTCCGGTTAGGCTAGTTGCTAGTAGCGTTTCGGCCGTTCCGGCTACCGAGTTAGCTAGATTAGCGAAAGAGGCTTAGGAGTCGGATAACGCAGGGGCGTCGTTAGCTTTAAGGTTATCGATAGCTGTGATTAGTAGTTTGTACTACGTATTAGCCGCGATAGATGCCTATTGTACGGAGTTAAAGAGGAGGAAGTCGGGCTAGTAAGCCCAGGAGTATATATATATATAGCCGCGTTGTTTTTGCATTTGGTGATTTTCTTATATACTATTTTGCTCTTTCGGGCTGGATAATACCTAGTATGTTATAGGCTAGATGCCTAGTGTTAGATACCTAGCTTAATTGCAAAGATCCGTTTTACTCTGTTTAATAATATAGCGAGCGTCTTGTAGGTTTAACATAGCGCGGAAGTGCTCGAACTTCTAGCGTAGTAGCCGTTTTATAAGACTATCTACTAGTATATCGGCTATAGGTAGGTAGTTAACCTTAAATGACCCGTTAGTATACTCCTAACGTACCTATATATTATAGATGTCTATATAGCGAAGCTTAGTAACTACGCGCTAGTTATCTCCTGTAATAAGGCGGATAGTTTGCTAATTGTTATAGAAGATACGGTATAGTTCGCTAAGATCGAACCGAATGTTAGCGAAGAAGCGCTTTAACGCTATAGTCTTACGCGTAGTAAGAGAAACAGTAAGTAACTTAGCTTCTATTAAAGAAGTTATAACGGTCTTTTAGTAGTAGGCTTTCTAATTAATAACCCTACTGTATAGTATTATAATGTACCTTTAGGATAAGCGGCGCGTCTTCTCGATATCTACGAACGAGGCGTTACTAGCGATAAGCAGGATATATATCCTAAAGGCGATGCTATACCGAATAGCTAAAAACTAGGTACTAAAGAGGTAAACGATAACGTGTTCCGTAGCCTCGATATATATAGGGCTAGGATTCTTTAAGAACTAAGAGAGCTATAATATAGCAAAGGCTATATCGGGGCGGATTATAATAGCTATATATAGAATGGAGCCGACGAGTTCCTAGAACCGTTTAATATCTTTGAACGGAGCAAGACCCTTAAATAGGTAAAGGTTATATTCTAGGGGGATATATAGGAAGCAAGTCTCCTTATTAAGATTAAAGCGCTTAGCGATCCGCTCGATATACTAATCGTGGACTAGATAGACTATACGATCTTTGTAGTTTCTTTTAACGTAGATACTAAGGAACTACAAGACGTCGCCTTAACTATATACTTTGTACTTTATAGCTAGAGTATCTATAATCCGGTTTGTCTTATTAGCGTAGTCCTTATAGTAGAATATAAGGTAGTCGTTTATATAAAATAGAACTACTACGCGGTAGTATTAGTTGTAAAACAAGTATAGTTCCTTACCCGATACTATTAGACTAAGTTCATAGAGCGAAGAGGAGAACTCTTTATACTATAGAAAGGGGGATTCGTGTAAGCTATATAATGCTCGTTTAAGTTCGACGAAGGTATCCCCTTACTTAAAGCTAGCTAGGAGGTAATAATCCTCCCTAAACCCCTAAGGGAGCTTATAGACGATTCCTTTGTCTATTTTAGCGTTTAGGAATACCTAGGCGACGTTAAACTACTTAACTTCTATATCCGCGTTAGCAGCGATAGCTATTATAGCCTAGAAGGAACAGGATATAAGTGTTATAGCGTATATATTTTATAACAAATTAGCGCTTTAAAGATTACCTCTTACGTAGATACGTACCTTATATTTCTCCAAGAATCCGTCCTTATCCTATTTATAGGCGAATACCTACTTTAGGGGCAGGGGCTTCTCCTTAAAGAGTTTAGATATAAAGGACTAAGTAATATATCTCTAGGTTTTATAATTTATAAGATTCCGAATCTCCGATTTAGTAGCTCTAACGAACTCTTTGCCTATTAGATACTTAGCAAGTTGCTTCTAAGACTTCGGAGCTTTAAGAAAAGTATCTCGGTAAACGTAGGGAGGGGCTAGGGCAGCGTTAAGTCTAGCTACGTACTAGGGTATAATCGTAGTAGCGATAACTATATATAGAGTACGGTATACCTAATCTCCCTTATTAAGTACCTCCTTATAGTATAGTATATACGTTTTGAAAACGCTTGCTATATTCTAAGTTTAGGGACGTAGATATAGTCTAGAGTATATATTTCTAAAGTAAATCTAACAATCCTAGCGGTAGATATAGAAGGACCGTCGTTAGTAGGGTCTTCTAGGTCTATTTCCCTAAGCTACTAGCTTATATAAGATACTAGGGCGAATACCCGCTTAGTATACTTACGTTTTATACGTTCGTAGGTAGGGGACTTAGGTTTGTTAGTATCGTCTAAGTTATCCGAGCTAGAGGAGTAGTAGCTAGGGTTTGAAGATTCTAGGCTATAATTCTTAGGAAGTAGGTTATCTAAGTATATAGAGTACTTAGGATAGTGATCGACCGAGTCCTTAAAAACAGTGCTTATATTAGAGGCAATACTTTATACACTTCTAAGGCTATCTCTAGAAGTATATATATAATCCCTATTGTTATCTAGGCTTGTAGGCCTAGTAGGGGTAGAGGCTAAACTTTAAAATAACTAATCTAGTATTAGGAGTCCTCTATACGCGTAGTCTCTAGAAACTAAAGGTAGCTTACTTATATTACACTAGGCTACCGTTCTAGATATAGTTACCCCTAAGTCCTAACTAGGATTTAGAGTTTCTATATCCCTAAGCTTATCTTTAGAATGTTCGGGGGATATAAACGCGGGAGTTGTTGCTTCTAGGTTATCTATCTTGCTATCCTTAACGCCGCTTAGTACTATACCTATAGTAGGTAAGTATAGCTAAAGCTCTTAGGAGTCTACTAGATTCTACTTCTTAGCGATAGTCTATAGATCGAACCTCCCCTTGCCCTTCTCGAAGAACTAGTTCTTGTTAAAGGTAACGTTATAAGTTATAACGACTTTATAGAGTACTAGAACCTAGATTCGGTAGATGTTTAATACCTTAAAACTAACAAGGTAACCGATATACGCTCTAGGCTTTAACTTATATACACGTTTCTACTTATCCCTCTCTCTCTCTTTATATAGAGGATATATATAGCAACTATATATATAGATACTACTCTAGTTAGGCTATAGATCCGCTATAAGGGAGACGATTACGTCTAGCTAAAAGAACCGGAAGTAGGTTTAGAACTAAGTAAGGAGGACGTCGTTTAGTAACTTCATTAAAGGATACGTTTAACTCGGGCTTATACTAATAAGCTATATAAATGCCTCCTCTCCTTCTAGCTAGAGGTTACCTAGGAGACTAGCTCTAGCTATTATCTTAATAGAGCAGGTAATAACTTCTTAACTAGCGCGTTCGATAGCGCTAGTTAGTTTGTATATATTAGATAGAAGGAGTATAAGCTCGATACCTAGTTCTACGTACTATTTCTAGTACTAGGTATAGCTACAATCCTTAGTTTTAATAAAGGAGCCTTTGTTATTATACTTAAACTTGTAGATCGCTACGCTAAATTAGCGTTATACCTAGGCCTCGAAGCATTAAAGAATCCGGAGAAGGAGGTCCTAGGTCTTATCTTTAAGGCGGAAGACGAAGGGTTTACTAGAGAACTTGTCTTTAAGAATTAGAAAGTAAATAGACCTATTATATCTATATATTTAATAGAAAAGGTCCTAAAATACTCGCTAGAACGGCCGTACTAACTTAGTTATAGGAGGCCTATAGGAGACGACTTTTCCCTAGTATATAATAGAGCAAGCCTTATAGTTAATACGTTTAGTTCTATTAATTCGAACGTTCTAGCCTCTTTAGACAAGAGCCTTAAGCGTATCCTAGCTAAAATAACCGGCGCGGATATACTAAAGGTGTTTAGAATCCTTATAGGGTAGGAGAGGGTACCTTGATCCTAGTCCTTAACGAACTTATTTTATAGTATTGCTTATTGTAGCTAATATTACAAGCGTAACGGAACTAATAGCGAAGTCGTCTAGATAGCTAGGTTAGATATTGTAGATTATAGCGAGGGACTGCTCTAAAAGTATAGTAGGAGGATCCTTATAGATCTTAGTAAGAGCTCGTTCTTTATTATAAGAAATAGCAAGGGAAGAGTTACAATTATAAGGATATAGTAGGTAGGTAAAGAGAGGCTTATATTCTAAAAGCACTAGCTTGTACCTATAAAGGAGAGACGTAATAATAATATTACTCTCTATCGAACCAAAACGTAGTATATAGTCTAAACTATAGTACTAGATATTAGCCTTATAGAGGGCCGCCTCTAAGATAATGTTAGAGTAGAATCCCTTAATAACTACGACGTTATTAAGAACTAGATCCTTAGATCGTAGGCCGTTAACGCCGTTAAATACTCCCTTAATACGCTATTTACCCCTTCTAGAGATAGGGAAACAGGTAGTACTAGCCTTAATATAGTTATCCTTCCTTGCTTTAACGAGGGACCCTTCTTCTAAGAGTATAAGGTTGTTAATAAGGTAGGTTACTCTATAGTTATTAACTAGGATACTATCCGATAGGATATATTTGCTAGAATCGACGGTTACGAAGATACTAAAGCTATTACTAAGGCTAGTTTCTTTACTAAAGGCTAAGAGTTCTATAGGATTAATGATTGTAGCTATTACCGCGCTAGGAAAGCCTAGTTTAGTAGACAAAGTAGAGCTAGATAAGGATATAGGCTAGGGTTTATTAGCCTAACCTTCCTTTTTAAGTTAGGTATAGAGGTTATCCTACTTTTTCTTAGCGAACCGTTTATAGATCTGTAAAACGAACTTAGGACTAACTAGGCCTTTCGGATATTTAAACCTAGTTAACGTAGATTTAAGCGTATTATAGTTAATTAGCTTCTAAACGTAATTAGAGAATATATATAGGTAGGGGTGCTTAGGCTTAGTAGACGAAGATCTTTCACCTCCCTTACCCTAATCGTAGCGTTTGCTAGAACTAGTAGATTTAGTAGTAGCGAAGCTACCGTTAAAGTCCAGCTTGCTATAGCCGATAATAGTCTTAGTAGCTTAGATAAGGTCCTTAAGGCTTTTAAAAGGTTTACTAATATAGTTATTAATAATTATAGTGTTATATTCGTAGCGGCCCTATTCTAGGATAAGACAATCCTTAATTATACGAAGGAAGTCTAGAACAGGTAGAGTATTACGAATATACTCGAGACTAGCTACCTTAGCGCGTTAGTAAGCCTAGCGGTAGTTAGCGATCTAAGTCCGTAGGTCTATGTTAGATAGCTTAGCCTCTTTAAGATAAGCGAGATACCGTTAGCGGGTTATATTCGCAATTATATTATCTAAGATTCCGACTTAGCGTTCTAAAGTACAGAGGAGCGTACGTACGCTAAGTTACTACGCTATAAGGTTAGTCTCGTCAGTAGCGTTGTAACGCTCGCGATTAACAGTAGCGATAATAACCTTACGTAGCGTATCTAGGTTCTTCTTATTAACGCTTATACCTAGAGTAAGTTACTAAGCGGTGTACCTAGTCTAGTTAGCTTAGTACTAGATAAGGATCCTCTCTAGACTTAGGCGTTAAGGAGGGACAGGCTCTAGACTGTAAGTAGTAACTAGCTTCTTGTTCTAGACAGTTACTTTAACGAGCTATTCCGCTTAGTCTCGTACTATTAGCGTAGTAATAGCCTCTGTAGTAAAAGGCGGCTAAAAACCACTAAGCATCGCCTCCTTAGTAACATCGTTCTAATCGAAACGAACGATATTATAAACGTAGAGGGTAATAGCGGCGCTTTCGATATAACACTTCTAGATCGGCTAATCTGTAGGACCCTTAAGTAGGATATCCGTTAGGATAGTAATGTTCCTAATTGTATCTATAGTAGTAGAAGTCTCTATTATAGAAGAACGATAGAGGCAGATAGAGATCTAGAAGGTATAGCGGAATAGGTAGAGAGAGTAGCGCTAAAGAGCGGCTTAACTTATACGCGGGCGGGGCGACTTTGAAGGACTTCGCGGAACGGCTATATAAGAGCGGTTCAAGCGGAAAACGAGGGAAGCTATATAAGGGCTTTAGCGATAGCGATTATAAAGAACAAGGCGGCGGGACTTGTAAGAATAGTAAAACGAGTTATAAGGATTGTAGAATAACAATACTTCTAAGCTATAATCGGTTTAGCTACTATATAAAGGGAAACGAGCACCGGGCTTATAACTCTTACGTAGGCTTATAGTAGTACTAGAAGAGCATATAGGAGAGATACGTTGCATTGATTGTTATATCTTGAAGGAAGAGACAGAGGAAAGAGAGTATATAAGAACATAGCTATATATATAACAGGAAATGGAAAACGGGGCGCTAAGTAGGTGCGAAGCAGCCAATCAGAGCGGACTGTAGAGACAGGGCTAGCTAGGTCGTGACACTTTCGGCTCCTGCCTAAATAGACTAACATATTATTAATATAAGTAGTTAAATAGTCTCCTAAAGTTAGGCTAAGCGTATTGTTAATATATCGCTAGAACGTTATAAGCGCTCCTATAAGCCTAAAGGGATAAACTAACTATTTAAAAAGCTCGAACCTTATTTAGAACGCTATAAGATACTCCTAACCTTCTATAATATAGATATAGTAGAAGGCTAAGCGTATATCTAACTTTGTAAACTACTTAGCGCTAGATAGGGAACGGAGTGTCTCCTTAATAAGGGGGATTAGGTACTAGTCTTACTTTAAGATCTTATTTAGCGCTTAGTAGTCTATATAGAATCTCTAACCTCTATTAGACTTCTTAACTAAAAGGACTAGGGCTATAGCTAATAAGGAACTAGCTCGAATCTAGCCCTTGTCTATAAGGTCAATAACCTGCTTCCGAACCTCGAGCAGGTAGTCGCAAGGTATATTATAAAGCGGGCCCTATAGAAGTTCAGGAACCTCCCTTGCTAGGCCCTTTTTAAGTTTGATATAGTAATTAGTAGCATTATAGTAAAGGGGTAGACCTTTAGCTTTCTTTTTGTTAAATAGGTCTATGAATTCGCGCAACTCCTTAGGGAGCTCCGGCGGTAGGTCCAGATCGGGCGCGGACTAGAGGCGGTTCTCCTCTAAAATAGTTGTAATCTCTTAAATACTAGTTACTAAGAATGTTCCTTTTTCTATATAAGAAGTAGCCTTCTATATAGATCGTTAGGCAAGGGCTATATATATAGAACCTACAATCTAGGAAATCCTAACTACCTTTGGACGTAAGCGGCTCTCGCGTACTATTAGGCTAGGTTAGGTACTAACCTTAAGGACGCTATTCTTAGCATCTAGCTTAATCTTCTAATGCTTTATCTATAGAAGACCTAAAATAATATTATAGGCAAAGCCTAGGACTATATAGAATATATTATTTATTTATTCGTACTCCGATATGCCTTACGGCGCGCCGGTCCTGCTACTGGTTTATATACAAAGGAAACCGTACCCCCTGAGCAGGGGGCCGGGTGAAAACCCCTGTCTACGCTTCTGCTTTAGCGCTTTGAATCTATCAAACTACGTTTAAAAGATAGCCCCTATCTCCCTTAGCGGCTCGATTCGGTACTTCCCGTACCCTCTCCGCTGCTCTTAGCCGCTTTTACAGCCTTCGTAGCTTCTAGTTGTAGCCTATAAGCTACGCTATACTCCGTTAGGCGCCCCGAATCTATTAACTAGCTAATAACTACCTTTGCTAAGCTCTTATATAGCTATATAGCTCGTTGTAAGACGAGCTATAGATCCCGTTATAACTATATTTGTAACTCTTCCTAGGTTCTATACTTTAGTGGATCTTTATACTATACTACTAGGTGTTCGATCGTTTCTTTGCCCTTGCTACACTCGTAGTATAGCGTAGTAATCTCTAGGACGTTCACCCTATTCAGGTACTCCTAGAGGCTAATGTCCTTACTATACGCCTAGGCGAGCAAGGAGCTCTAAGCCTTGCTTAGACCCTCGTGTCTCTTAAGGGCAAGGTCTATAAATAGTTATATCGGGGGGTCCTTGTCTGCCGAGCGGTATATAGGTCTTCTTACTCTTGTTACGAGCATGGCGCGCCCCTCCCGGGCCGCTATCTCGCGCTCCTACTAGGCAAGTTCCACTACTCTGTCCGTATCGAGGGTCTTGTTCTTTAGCTTCCCTATCTTCTACTTTTGCTTAGCCTATTTATTTACTATAGCTACTACTCTCTCAACTACTATTAGCCCCTATAGGCCTAGCCTAAGCTTCCTCCTTTATATTCTCCTACTCCTCTTCTAGAACCTCCTAAATAGCTTAGTAAATACCTCCTAGATTAAGCTCGCTACTATAACTAGGGGGTACCCTAGTCCCTCCCCTAACTAGAGGAGTGGTTCGTATATCCTAGCTTCGAAGTTAGCTAGCCGCTTGTTTAGGTAGAGGTCTACCGGTAGGACCTAGGCCTCCGTCTCTAGGTACCTAATTAGCGTAGTTCTATAGCCTCCTACTACTATATAGAGGCCCCTACTCTAGTCCTTCGCTAGCTTCTTGGCTATCCCCTTTAGCTCGCTCCCCTTACTAACTATAGTTAGGACATAGTAGCTCGCCGCTCTATATACTACTACGCTCCTTATACACTTTGTATATACCTCCTAGGCCTTCGCGACGCTTAGGCCCTACGTCTTCGCCGCAATCCTCGTTAGCGCGAACTCCTAGGTAGCAAGCTTCTTCTTAACTACGCTATAGTACGCTTACTATAAGAGCTTCTAGTCTAGCTAGACCCTAAGGAACCTAGCGGACTTGACTAGTTTAATATCTATATACCTACCTCCGTCTAGGAGGGCGAGCTTAGCTAGGTCTAGCTACTACCTTTAGTTCTTGTTAAAGTAGATTAGTTTATACTTCTATACTATAAACGCTATTCCCTACGTTCCTACCTACTTTAGGTAGGTTCCCTACGCTCGCTCGAGTTAGCGGACGTTCACCTTGGCTAACTTTCTAAACACTAGTAGGTTCGTGTTATTAGCGAAGCCCGCTATACTAAGATGTAGGTACTCTCTCCTTAGGTCCTTATATAGTAATATAATGTATAAGATAAACAGGACGGGTAATAGAGGGGACCCCTAGGGTACCCCTGCTATAACTAGGATATCGTCTATTGCCTTACTATCGAAGTAGCGGATTATAACCCTATCTATTAGCTATTCCTATACCTAGAGTACTATCTACTTTAGGTAGCCAAGCTCCTAGAGCGTAGCTAATAGTCTAACGTAGTTAACTATATCGAAGGCTCCGGCAATATCTAGTTATAGGAGGGATACTAAGGCGCCTTAGCGCTATACCTCCTAGACCTAGGCTACAACTAGTCGGACCGCTAGCTTGGTCGATCTACTTGCCCGGTTACCTATCTACTTAGTAGGGAGTAGCCTATAGACCTCCGCCGCCGCTATAATCCTTCTCGCTACTACTGCCTCGATCACCTTCCCTATAGTCGGGAGTAGCGTAATAGGGCGGTAACCTCCTAGGGTATAGTATATATCAGGTGTCTTTCCTAGCTTCTATAGGACTACTATCTTAGCTCTCTTAAACGTAGCTAGGAACTACGCTAGCTATAAGCACCTTATAGTCAGGGCTATAAGGATCTAGCTTAGCGGTTAGCCGTATACCTTCAGGAATCCTATTAGGAGTATATCCTCCTCTAGGGCCTTCTATAGGCTTGCTTTATCCTATACTACTTCTATTACTAGGAAGCTTACAAGCTCCTAGACCTTAAACCCCTATTCCTACTCCTCCTTAAGGTCTAGGTCCTAGATATTACTAAGGTCCGCCCCTAGGCTTAGGAAGAACTTCTTCGCGAGCGCTTCTACCTTGTTCTAGTACGTTGTTAGATCTAGGCCGCTATCTAGGCCCTTTAGGGCTAGGAGTTTCGGTAGCTTAGAGGGGAGGAAGCTCCTAAGCCTTGCCTATCGCTCGAGCTACTATAGGGTCTCCTCCCTTACTTCCTCGATTATCTTTCTCTAGGAGCGCCTCTTTTCTTCTGCTATTTCCGTTACTAGCTCTCTTTACTTCTCGCTAAGCTTCTTCTTATAGAACTATATAAGGGTCCTCCAGAGCTCCCTCTCTACCTCCTTTACTACCTTTAACGCCTCCTCTACCTTGCCTATCTACTATAGGGAGCTCCTCCCCCTTAACTCCTTCCTCCTAGGGGCTATTACGTAGGCAATAGCTACTAGCTCTGTAGCTAGCTCTTCGAACACCTCCTCTAGCCCCTTTCTCGTCTTAATCCTTGCCTTTAGCCCCTCTAGTCCTCTATCGTCAAGCTATATCCTTAGCGGCAAGTACGCTACCTCTACCTTTATTAGCTTCTCTAAGACCTTCTTCTAGTTCTTCCCTTCTAGCGCCTTCCCCTTTAGGAATAGGCTACTAAGCTTTACTTTAAGTACCTATAGGTAGTAGTCCGACCCTCCCCTAATCTTCTTCCCTAAATATATTATCGTTAAGTCTATTAAGGCCTAGATATAGTCGATTATTAACGTCTTGCCCCTTTACTCTCCTATAGGGGTCCTTATAACTATACCCTATAGGGTTTATAGGCTTAGGTCCTACTTGTAAGCTAACTCGAGGAGCTCCTTAGACTTCCTCTTGTATCGCCCGAACTTGTCCTAGACTAGGTTCTAGAGGTTGAAGTCTCCTACTAGGATTATAGCGTAGGCTAGGCCCTAATAGGCTAGGAGGCTCTTTAGGATAGTCTTATCTACTATATAGTTATTATATACTAACTAGAGCTCTAGACCCCTTCTCCCTAGCTCTAGGAACTATACCCTACACTACTATACGCTTGCCTTATATTCCTACTATCTAATATTAAACTTCTTATATACGTATATCGCCGCTTTTCCCTATTACGTATAAACCAGGTAGTACCGTAAGCTCTAGGGGCAGTAGGCTACCCCCTGCTTGCTAAGCTATAGTTCCTAGACTACGATTATATCGAACTCCGCCTCCTCTAGTAGAATCTCTATATTCTACTTCCCGCCTCTAGTATTCTAGAGTATAGTTTTAAAGATTATCCTCTCCGCTAGCTATACCTTCGTCTTCTGGCTCGTTTTAGGTTAGGGGGATAGTTGCCGCTACTAGTAGACCCTAGGGCTAGGTGTTCTATATACTTAGGACACTAGTAGCCTATATATCAGGTACTTCCTAGGCGCTTAGGGGTTCCGCCTAGGATCCTTGGGATCCCCGGCGCCATTGCTACAGTAGCGGCGGTCCCGACGCGAATAGGGCTATAGCTAGGCCGAACTACAGTCGGCTCTATAATATATCCTTGCTTACTATAGTAGGGCGGCCTTTTAGTGTTAGGAACCTAGGTCTCTTTGCTCCGACCCTCTAGTACCCCTCCCTATCCTCCTCCTCTACGCCTTAGCGTATAAACGCGAACAGTAGCTTCGCGGGCTCTAGTCTAGCGGGTTCGAATGTTCTAGGCCTATGCTAGTACGCTTCCTTAGCCCCCTCCCGCGCTCTTACCCTCTCCCTATACTCCTTCGACCACCTAGTGTGCTTTCCGCTATACGCTAGGTACCTTAGCGGGAGGTAGCCCTTGTAGGTAGGGTACTAGGCCTCCCCTTCCTTTCCTCCTACTCCGTAGGCCCTTGCCCTATATCTTCTATATAGGGGTTCCTTCAGGTAGTACCTCTAGATATATCCTTACTTCTAGTACTTAAAGCACTACTTTAGCTTAAGCGCTACCTAGTATAGCTTATAGTCTAGTACTTAGGCGTCCTAGATAACTCCGAAGTTACACGCCGCTCTCGCCTTGTCTTAGCTCTTAAAGGTTACTAGTACCGTCGCTCTTGTAAGCTCCGGCTTACTAGGGATCCTGAACTTAACTGTATTTACTATATAGATATCTAGTCCCTAGGCGAACTCTGCTTTAGTAACTCCCTAGATCTCTAACCTTGTTAGACCCTTTAGGAACACTACGAAGGTCCTATAGGCTTCCTTCGCCTACTCCCTAAACGCTTAGTGGATCTACTAGTTGTTCTTAGTATACTATTCCTTCGCTGCTTTATCCCTAAAGGTAATAATAGTGTCCCTGCTAGGGAGCTTCCTTATAGCGACTACTCCCTTCTATATAGACTAGTTATTAATCGCCTAGATAATCTCTAAGGGGGTTCTCTTCGCGAGGTTAGCTAGTAGGCCGTTACTTCGGACTAGGATTTCCTTAGCGATCCTTCGGGAGATCGCCTTTATAGGTTGCGCTTAGGGCGCTAGGGCTCCTACCGCAATCGTTACCTAGGAGCGATTAGGACCCTATCCTACGCTCGTAGTAGCTAGGGCGCTTGTAAGCGTAGCCCGTACCTCCTTAGCGACGATCTTCCTTATAGTCGTATAGTTAAGGCCTTCTAGGCCTCCTTTAGCGCTCTACGGCTAGTTAATAGCGCTCTATACCTAAGCTAGGATCTCTCTCGCTACTCCCTAGGCGATGTTCTTCTTGTTTAGGCTAACTAGGGCGACTATACTATCGAGTATAGCCTTAATATCGCCTAATCCGCGTTGTTCCTAGCGGGGGGGGGGTTAGTGCTACTACTATTAGTATTAACGGTAGGGTTAGCGGTAGGTCTGCTAGTAGTTACGGGGGCCGCCTAGGGGCGCTCCGTAGGGGGGTTCGGGTCCGTTATACCGGGACTCGGATAGGCCTCTTAGGGCAGGTAGGGTACTCCTAGTAGCAGGGGTAGGGGGGGGGAGGTCGCTATCGACCTCTATACTAGGTCCGGTGTAAGCTATTAGGGCCGGCGCCAGGTAGATCCGCTATAGATCCAGGTTGTAGGTCTAGGCGGTATAGAAGAAGATTTCTAGGAGCTGCATGTAGCTCGTTTTCCCTATCTTCCTACGCCTGCAGCACCTGCGTAGCGTCTCGGGCGTAGATGCACCCGGTATAGTTAGATAGAGCTCGTCGGGAGCTTTCTAGCGATGTAGGTTTCGGCCGTTTTGGCGCGCTGCTGCACCAGTTAGTGCGGGCCTGTTTACGAAGAAAGTTTTTTTCTAATATAGATATAGAGCTAAGTCTTTAACGGTATCGATATACTAGCTAAAATCAAGAAGTTATATATAATCACTAGATAGTTAGTGTATATTCGATATACCCTAGGCTCTAAGGGAAGTATACTTGTTCGCCCTAAGGAGATAAAGCTTATAGCTTATAACGAAGGAAGAGTTAGATTTAGTCCTTCCCTATACCCTTCTACCTCTAGTACCCTAGTACTACGAGCCCCTTCCTTAGAACCGGCGGCTATAATAGGAGATAACGAACTCCGTAATATATCGCGCTGTCCCGCTTATATAGGTTGCCCCTAGCCTTCGCAGGGCAAGGATGTCTTTTGCTCGACGTGACAGTTATGAGCCCGGTAGCGCAGTGGTTTGCACTCGCATACTACAATTCCCTGCGATTTACAGTCACGTTGCGCGAAGGTCTAGAGTTCGAATCGTATCCAGACCGAGTTCTTTTCTACGCCGCCCCTGCCTCATAGGACCTACTCCTAGGTTACGGTAGCCGCCCCTGCCTTATAGGACCTACTCCTAGGTTGCGGTACACTAAAGAAAAGACCGGGAAAACATGGATCATTTAGGGCATACCTATTATAGGGATAGCCCGCTCCCTATCGATCAATCTCTCTTCGCGATCTAGGGGGTGTGTCGCGCTGTCCCGCTTATATAGGTTGCCCCTAGCCTTCGTAGGGCAAAGATGTCTTTTGCTCGACGTGATATAATACAATCGACGAATTTACTAAGTTGCTTCGAGATAACGACTAAGTTAGTTTCACCTCTAGGCCCTATATACCTTCTTAGTAAACGACGCTAGCTACCTATCTAGGGACAATCCTATCGGCTAACTATTAATCGTTATTATAGCTACCTAGCCTTAGACTTATAAGGATAACCTCTAGGGGTTCCGCGATTAGCTTCCTCTTAGGATAGATGTCGAACCTCCTTAGACCTAGCTTACTATACTTATTATCGTCCCTAGCTATTATTAGAATCTCGTCTTCGCTTGTTTAGGGACGACTAGAGGATAGCCCGAGATAATCGGCGCTTTAGCCCGAAGTCCTTAGGTAAGTAAAGCCCTCTAATAAAACGGTAACGTCTAAAACGCCTTGGTCGAAGAAACCGGCTATATCTTAGATACTGACTAGATGCTTACATTGTCTAGCTAGTATTCCTACGGAAGATGTTAATCTTCCGGTACTGCCGCTGTTACCCCCTATCTAAAAGGAGCCTACTTCCTAGGTGATTAACCGCCCTTCTACCTTTTAGGACTTGCACCTATATAGGTTCTAGATACCGCTATACTATATACTATAGTTTACTAGATAGGATAATATTAATAGATAAGCTAAAGAGCTTTAGCGCTATTAGTAGGGTACGTAAATATAGGATTAGCGGCTAAGCTATACTAAAAGAGCTCGCTATCGAGAATAGGGACGTTAATAGAGATAGATAGAGCTTGGTTTTAAACAAGTTCTAGGGCAGGAGCCCTAGTAAACTTGAAAGGGAAGTATGAACTAGGGTAGATAGTTCTTAGCCAGAATAGGGGTACGTGTATAGTGGATTTTTCGTTTTTTAGCTACTTATAGCGCTACGCGTTATTTTATAGTTATATATATAGCTAGTTAGAGCACCTACTTAGAGATATAACAACACTCCTAGGATATTAAAATCCCCCTCTAAATTTAACACTTTTAGCTCTAAGCCTTCCCTTGCCTCTAGGTATATGTTTTGTAGTGACAAATTGTTCGCCTTCCTCTGAACAGGGGGAGACATATGTCCGGAGGGCGATATCTTAATCGGATCGGTTATAATTAAAGTCCGAAGATACGTTAGTAACCTTGGACGCTTGCCGACTTGTCTATCCCCACTATGGTCTTGCCTACTACTATAGAGTAGGTTGGTTTGTAGTTTGCTCCAGTTTAGTAAGCGGAAAAGAGAGAGAGGCCTAGTACCTTACCTACAAGGGCTACCTTCCGCTAAGGTGCCTAGCGTATAGCGGGAAGTACACTAGATAGTCGAGGGAGTATAGGGAGAGGGTAAGAGCGTAGGAAAGGGCTAGGGAGGTATATTAGTATAGGCCTAGGATATACGAACCTACTAGACCGGAGCTAACGAGACCGCTGTTTATAGTAATACGTAGGGGAGTAGAGGAGGAGGATAGGGAGGGGTACTAGAGGATAGGGACGAAGAGGCCTAGGTTCCCGACGCCTAGGGGCCGCCCTATCACGGTAAGCAAAGACGTATTGTAGAGCTAACTACAGTTTGGCCTAGCTATAGCCCTGTTTATAGTAGGACTACCGCCGCTATAGCGGTAGCAACAGGGAACCTAGGGATCCTAGGCAGAACCCCTAAGCGCCTAAGAAGTACCTAACATATAAGCTACTAGTATAATAAGTATAGAGAATACCTAGCCCTAGGGCTTACTAGCTATAGTATTTATCCCCCCGCCCCCCTAAGAGGGGCTAGACAACGAAGGTATAGCTAGCGACATTAATGAACTTTAAAACTATACTATAGAACACCGGAGGTATAAAACTAAGTATAGAGATTCTATTAGAGGAGGCGGAGTTCGATATAATCGCGATTCAGGAGCTATAGCTTAGTAAGCAAGGGGTAGCCTACTACCCCTAGAGCTAGTAGTACTACCTAGTCTATATATAGTAGGGTAAGGCGGCGATATATATATATAAGAAGGGGGAGTGGTGTAATTAGAGTGTGTTGCACCTGGAAGCCGCAAGGCTGTCGGTTCGAATCCGGCCTCCCTCACCCTCTTTTCGGTTTTTCAGGATTAGTCCCCTGCAAATTCCGACGAGAGTTACACTAACCAAAGAAGGAAAACCCAAGGAATAGCCGTCGTCTTGGAGACTAGGATCTAGGCCCCTACGTTATACACCAATCGGCAAGAACCCTATGTTACTCGCTATAGGATAAAAAACAATCTAGCTGTAGTAGCTAGGGACCGGTAAACTACCTAGGGTAGAAGCTGAACTGCCTAACAAAATACTACTAGGGGCCCCCCCTAGAAGAAACTAGACTTGAACGAAGAGCGGAAGAAGGAGGAGATTGTTAGCTACCCTAGAACCAATCACATCTAACAAAGGGGGCAGGTAGGGTTGGAGAAGGCTAGGGCATTACGTAGTATAAAGGAAACAGAAGCAGGGAGATCAAATCGAAGAGTAGAGGTTTTCATCCGGCTTAGCAAGGGTACAGTTTCCTGTACTAAACAAACCAGTAGAAGGACCGGCGCGCTATAAGGCATATCGGTGTACGAATAAATAAATATATATATAAGAAGTTCAACATAAGGTAGTAGGAATATAAGGCGAGAGTATAGTAGTATAGAGTATAGTTCCTAAAGCTAGGGAGTAGGGGCTTAGAGCTCTAGTCGGATTATAATAACTACAAGGTAGACAGGACTATCCTAAAGAGCCTCCTAGCCTACTAAGGCCCGGCCTACACTACGATCCTAGCGAGGGACTTTAACCTCTAAAACCCGGTCTAGGACGAGTTCGGGCGGTACAAAAGAAGGTCTAAGGAGCTCCTTAAGCTAGCCTATAAGTAGGACCTAAGCCTATAAACCCTATAGGGAACGGTTACAAGGGCCCCTAAAGGAAACCAAAGAGGCAGGACGTTAACAATTGTCACAGGCACAGCCTGTGTCATGTGCCATGTCATGTGCTATACTATGTGGTTGGCTGAGCACCCTGTAGCTAGAGGAGCGTGGCTCTACACTAGGTGGAGCTCGCCGCGTAGAGCCTTCAGCCCTCGCGAGCTCCCACGAAGGTTATACTGTTATACAACCTTATTATATACGACCGTTACAGTAGGTTGTACCTTCAACTCGCGGGCGTAGCTAGTTAGACCGTTAGAGGTAGATCGAACACCTTAGACTAGCTAGAACGCTTCTTTTTTCCGACGTACCGGACTTTGTTTGACCTTGACTATATAGTACAAGTTAAAACGAGCACCCTACCCCTATTCACAGTCCGACGTACAGGATATCTAACGTATAGGACTACCCCCTGTAGAACTACCCTAACGAACTAGGATAATAGATAGGGTAGAAGATAGTAACAATATGCTAATGTAGGCGCTAGAGCAAGCTAGCCCGTTATATACCGCTATTATACGCGAGTAGCTAAAAGCTACGCTAGCGGAGTAGAAGGCGACACTCGCCGCGCTCGCTAATACCTAGGCGATAGCTAACAACGCGGTTACTAAGGGTAAGGCGCTCTACGAATAGCTTAAGGCGTAGAAGTATACGAACGTAGTAATCTCGAAGATGCTCGAGGAGCAGAGACTAATAACCCTATAGGCGCTCGAGGCGACGAGCGCCGCGCTAGCTAGAGGCGGTAGAGGTAGTAGCTAGCCGTTATACTAGCCCTATAACGAGGACGACCTAGCTATAATATCCCTCCCCTACCTAACACTGTTTATAGGGAAGGAGAAGGATACTATTAAACGGACTACCCTATTTAACGACTAGTTAGATAAGGTCCAGGGGCGCTAGAGAATATACCCTTATAAGTTCTCGACCGAGCGTACGAAGATCCTATACGCTAAGGCAATGCTCGGTAGTAACGTAAGCCGCGCGGTCAAGTCGAAGCTCTAGACGATCGAGAACTACCTAAACGACAATAGGCGCTAGTACTAGAAGACTAGGACTAAGTTCCTAAACAACCTTAAGAAGCGGTATATAACCTACGACGTCGCTATAGTAGCTACGAACTAGCTCTATAT
This sequence comes from Trichocladium antarcticum, assembly GCA_033297235.1. Lineage (NCBI taxonomy): Eukaryota > Fungi > Ascomycota > Sordariomycetes > Sordariales > Chaetomiaceae > Trichocladium > Trichocladium antarcticum. The sequence goes on from MU853413.1 coordinate 587,414, forward strand.
GCTCGTCTAGGAGAATAAGTTTGTAAACTTTAATAACTTCCTAACGGAGTTCTTGAACCTAGCTAATACCGCTAATATCGAGAGCGCGACGTAGGTCCGTATATTTAGAGAACGGATCTCGGCCTACCTCTTAGCCGCGTTTACGTTGTAGGTTAGGCTACTAGCGTTAGACGACTTCGACGCGTAGGCTAAGATAGCCCAGACCCTATCTACGAACTTAGATATAGAGGACTTTAGGAAGAAGATCTGTAGCGGTAACGGCGTGCTCGCTATATATTATAGTAGCGGTAGCGGGGGTACCGGGAGAGCCTAGGATCCCGACGCTATAGAGATCGACGCCGTTACCCTAGCTACGCTTATACCGTAAGAAAAGGAGCGCTATAGGGCTAGCGGCCTATGCTTTAAGTGCGGCGCTAGCGACTATATCTTAAGGTATTGCTAGGCCGGCCGAGGAGGCTGTAGTAGCTGCGGCGGCTAGCCGTAGCGCGGAGGCGCGTAGGGCTACGGCGGTACGTAGGGCTATAGCGGGGTATAGGGCTACGGCGGCGCGTAAGGCTATAGCGGGGCGTAGGGCTACGGCGGAGCGTAGGGCTACGGCGGAGCGTAGGGCTACGGCGGAGCGTAGGGCTACGGCGGAGTGTAGGGCTACGGCGGCGCGTAGAGATAGTAGCAGCCTTAGGGATAGTAGTAGCCTACTTAGCAAGGCTTTGGTTAAGCCCCCTCTAGGGGCCTCCTAGCTCGTGGCGGCGTAAGCGGCTACGCTAGGGCCTACTAGAGGGGTCGAGGCGGGCTTGCTATACGTTTTATAGACGCCCCTAACTAGAGCGGTTTTGTCGTTAGGGAGGTAGACAAGTAGGAGGACTATAGCGCTTACTAGAGTATAGAGCAACCCCCTAGTTTCAGCTTCTTGTATAATAACTAGGGAAACGAGGAGCTCCTATAAACTATCGCTTATAGGAGGGGTACCGCTAGCTGTAGGAGGGATAGGGAGATAGTTTAGTTATTAGTGCCGTAGGTAGTAGCGCTAAATCTATTCTCTTATTATCGTACCTAGCGGTTAGTAGGCGCAATGTAGAGTGTATAGTACTTGTAGACTTAGGTTATACGGGTCTGGCGTTCGTGGATTTTGGCTTTGTAGTTATAAATAGGCTACTACTAGAGAGGCTAGCGGTATAGCGGCCGCTATTTCTAGCCGATAGAGGGTTCTCGCGCTAGATCGAGCACTTAGTGGCGCTTACGCTAGTCGTTAGCGACTACTAGGAGACCCTAGTATACTTTGTTACAACGCTTGTAAAGGAGACCCTAGTGATCTTAGGCCTCCTGTAGCTACAGAAGTATAACCTATAGATCGACTAGGAGACCCTATAGCTTGAATTTATAGAGCACTACCGCGGGAGGTGCCTACTAGAGTATATTAGGAGCTAGGTCGCTCGGTAGGTAGGCTAGCTAGAGGCACCCCTACCCTCTAGGAATAGCGAGCGGTACTATATAACGGTAGAGGACGTACCTAAAGACAACGACTATAGTACCTCTAGTAATAACGACAAGGTCGCTATCGCTACGAGCAAGCTCTCTAACTATAAAAGAGCTAGGTAGTCTAATAGGCAGAGACAGGCCCGTAGACGGTAGAGATCCGCGTCCTAGGGAGGCGCGTAGGCCGACCTATAGGGGACGCTCGTACCGCTAGGAGCAATGGGCGTACTGGTCGAAGCGCCGCCCCCTACATTACTAAGGCTAGTAGAGGCAGTAGCCGGCGCTAGGAGACTACCCCCTAGACCCTGTTCCCCCCTCTACGCCCTACCCCTACTTAGTTAAATATAGGGGAAGATCCGCTAAGATAACGCGAAGATCCTAAACGGAGCGAGCTTCCTAGCGGTATACTAACAGAAGGGCGTAGTAGTTATATAGACTACAATAGGCGAGCTAGAGAGAGCGGTAGAGGCTAAGAAGAGAGACTATATACTAGTTCTACCTAAGTAGTTTTTTAAGGACCTACTAAGTTAAGAGAGTATACTAGAGTACGCGAAGTCGATGCTCCTAGCGAGGTTCTATAGCTTTATCGACGCGCTTGCTAAAGGAGACGAGAAGCTTAATAAGATTATAGAAGAGGATTCTAAGAAGTTCTTTAATAAGGTAGATAGACTAGTACCTACTTTAGATAAGATCAAGGCGCGTCTACTAAAGGAATACTAAGACCTAGTAGCCGCCTTCGTCCTATAGGACGCTAATATCCTGCCCCCCTACTATACGTATAACTATAGGATCGAGCTGCTCCTAGGGAGCGTCGTCCTATACTCGAGGAATCGCCCGATATCGCTAATAGAGCTATATATACTAAAGCGCTAGCTCGACAATAACCTTGTAAAGGGGTTTATCCGGCCCTTACGCTCGAGCGCCTCGTCGCCTATCCTTATAGCCTAGAAGCTAGGCGGAGGTATTAGGATCTACATTAACTACTATAGCATTAACAACGCAACGCTAAAAAGCCAGTACCCTATCCCGCTAATCTAGGAGACCCTAGACTCTATCTACAAGGCGAAGATCTTTACGAAGCTTAACGTAATCGCAGCGTTTAACCAAGTACGTATAGCGCTAGGCTATAAGTAGCTTATAGCGTTCATTACAAGATTCGGCCTATATAAGACGCTAGTTACGCTATTCGGCCTATAGGGCGTACCCGCTACCTTCTAGTATTATATAAACAATATCCTCTATAACGCTCTAGATAACTACGTAACGGCGTACCTAGATAATATCCTAGTCTACTCTAGCATGCTCGAGGAGTATATTAAGCAAGTTAGAGAGGTGCTAAAGCGTATAATCGACGTAGGCCTATAGGTAGATATCGACAAGTGCGAATTCTATACGAAGCGGACGAAGTACCTAGGGCTTATTATTACGCCCGGGGGCATTAAGATAGACCTAGATAAGGTCGAAGCAGTACGTAATTAGGAGGCTCTAGAGACAAGGAGGCACCTCTAGCGGTTCTTAGGGTTCGCGAACTTCTACCGCCGATTTATATAAGGTTTTTCGAGCTACGTACAGCCGCTATACGAGCTTACGAAGAAGACAGTAGACTAGGAGTAGTCCAAGTAGTATAAGGCGGCTTTCTAGCGCCTAAAGGTATACTTTATTATAGTACTAGCACTATAGATATATAACTAGGAGAAGCAAGCGGTAGTAGAAGTCGATACGTTAGACTAGTTAGTAGGTAGAGCGCTACTATAGGAGGGGGATAACGGCAAGTTATATCTAGTTGCTTACTTCTTAGCGAAGTATACTACGGCTAAGTACAACTATAACATTTATAATAAAGAGCTCCTTGCGATTATCAAAGCGCTCGAGAAATAGCGCCCTAAGCTCGAAGGTATAGCTAAGAGGTTCGATATTATTACGGATTACAAGAACCTACAGACCTTCGGTATAACGAAGTAGCTATCGCTACGCTATATACGCTAGTCGGAGTTCTTATCGCGCTTTAACTTCTAGATCATCTACTGCCTAGGTACAGTAAACAGCCGCCCCGACGCGCTTAGTAGCAAGCTAGAGTTTATACTAAAAGACGTTAAAGATAATAGGCTATAGAATAGACAGCGCCCCCTGATTAACCTAAGCAAGTTCGACCTAGAGACCTTTAGTAGCAAATACAACGCTAAGCTACTAGGTAAGACACTAGAGCTCTTTAGCCTTGACGTTTCGCGCTACGCTAACGACCTTATCGCGGAGAGCTACGCGACCTTGCCGTTTATAGCAGACGTAGTAGAGGCGCTTAGCGACTAGGAGGTACGCGCCTAGCTAAGCAAGATCAAGCGGGAGCTAAGAGTACCGTTCGCCAAGTACAAGTTAGTCTTAGGCAGGGCGTTCTACCGTAGTAGGCTAATAATCAACCTAGGTAATACGGAGCTCTATTTGTAGCTTATTTACTAGATATATATATTAGGGCCTAGCGGGTACCTAGGGAGGACAAAGACGCTTAACCTAATAAACAGGGTCTACTAGTAGCTAGGGATAAGCGTATTAGTAAGGACGTTCGTAGGAGCCTATACGCTATACTTTAAGACGAAGAACCCCCGTTCGAAGCCTATAGGGTTCCTTAAGCCGCTCCTACTACCGTTAGCGCTATAGTAAGATATATCGGTAGACTATATTACGCCGCTCCTACTATATAAACGGAGGGGGTAGGAGTTTAGGAACGTAGTAGTAGTAGTTAACTAGCTTATAAAGATACGCTACTTTATTATAACGGTAACACTAGAGGCTAATAAGCTAGCTAACTAGTTTATTAAGCGCATATACTCGCTCTATAGCGTACTAAAGACGATCGTGTCGGATAGAGGTACGTAGTTCGTTTTAGGGTTCTAGAGGGCGCTATCGGCGCGCCTTGCAATTACCCTAAAACCCTTATCGGCGTTCTTCCCCTAGACAAACGGCTAGATAGAGCGGATTAACGTGGAACTAGAGCAGTACCTACAGCTATATATTAACTAGGTATAGGATAACTAGGTTAACTAGCTCCCCCTAGTAGAGTTTGCAAGGAACAATATAGTCTCCGAGACAACAGGTGTATTACCGTTCTTTACAAATTATAGCTTTAACCCTAGGATAGGCGTAGAGTCGTCGAAGCTATACCTACCGAACATCTCGGAGTAGTAGAAGCGGGAGTTTTTCTAGGCATCTAAGCTTATAGACTGCTTTAAGGCGATCCTTAGGAAGGTTATAGCGCTAGCAAAGCAGTTATAGGACCGCTATAAATAGAACGCGAACCGCTATAGGGAGGATATACCGTAATACTACGTTAGCGATAGGGCGATGCTTAATATATAGAACTATAAGACTAGTAGGCCGACTATAAAGCTCGCGCTACGGTAGGAGGGCCCGTTCGAGGTTACGAAGGCCTCGTTATACGTAGTAACTCTAAAGCTCCTAGCGAATATAACGATCTTCCCTACGTTCTACGTCTCGAGAGTAAGGCGCTACCTAGGGCAGGGGCTAGCTAGCTAAGAGAGGGTCGACGACGATGTAAGCGCTAACCGCGGGCGCGTAGTTACGCGGACTAACGAAGGCGAAGATATAGTAGAGTAGAGGTTCGAGAGGATCGTAGGGTTCGGCAAGGCGGCGAACGGTCGCTAGTAGTACCAAGTTAAGTAGGAAGGTTATAACAACCTGACTTAGCAACCTGTAACGGATCTACGTAGCTATAATAACGCTATCTAGGAGTTCTACAATACGTACCCCGAGCTTCTAGGCCCGCTATTATAAACGTAGAGAAGGAAGGCGTAGCGCTAGGGCAGGCGCTAAGGTAACTCTAACTCCGGATACGAGCACCCGGGATAGGGGGCTATTTTTATATAGGGGGCTTGTTTAGAGAGGAAGGGTAGTGTCATAGGCACAGCCTATGTTATGTACTATATCATATGCTATACTATATAGTTAGCTAAGCACCCTGTAGCTAGAGGAGCGTGGCTCTACACTAGGTGGAGCTCGCCGCGTAGAGCCTTCAGCCCTCGCGAGCTCCTACGAAGGTTGCACTGTTATGCAACCTTGTTGTATACGACCGTTACAACAATAGACCTTATATAAGCCTTAGTAGGCCTAATAAGAACCTATTTTGGAGCGGATATTAGGAAGGATTTAAACTACTACCTATAAGTACTCGAAGTAAAGCTCGACAGCCTACTTGTCACGGGTCTGAACCGTGACATGGTTCATAGGTACAGTTACGTGTTCGGTCTAGCAGATCGAACAACGTTCTATCTTTTAAGATGGTGTTACGTAGTGGTCAACTGTGCCCACTGCCGTAACAGTTTGTTCGATCTTCACCCGAGGGCCCGCGTTCAATTTGTAGTTTGGTCGGTGTTGACTGTAGGCACAAGAAAGATGCTAGATACGGACATGCGACGAATGCGCGATTAAAAAAGAAAGTAGGCCTAAGGGGAAAAGACAAGCGAGTCTTTTCGGTAGGGCTATAGAACTAGGGCAAGACAGCCCTAGAGACCTGTCAAGAAATGGTACGGAAGGTACTGTGCTAAAGGCGTAGATCGCTAAAGGCGTAGATGTTTGACGGAAGGTAGTGTTACGGGTCTGAACCGTGACATAGTTCATAGGTATAGTTACGTGTTCGGTCTAGCAGATCGAACAACGTTCTATCTTTTGAGATGGTGTTACGCAGTGGTTAACTGTGCCTACTGCCGTAACACTACTCCTAAAGGGGAAGGCGCTAGAAGGGTAGAACTAGAAGAAGGTCTTAGAGAAGCTAATAAAGGTAGAGACAGCGTACCTACCGCTTAGGATATAGCTTGACGATAAGGGACCTAAGGGTCTAGGGGCGAAGATTAGAACGAAGCAGGGGTTAAGGGAGGCGTTCGAGGAGCTAGCTATAGAGCTAGTAGCTATCGCTAACGTAACAGCCCCCTAGAGGAAGGAGTCGAGAGGGAGGAGCTCCCTATAGTAGATAGGTAGGGTAAAGGAGGTATCGAAGGTAGTAAAGGAGGTAGAGAGGGAGCTTCGGAGGACCCTTATATAGTTCTATAAAGAGAAGCTTAACGAGAAGCAGAGGATACTAGCAATAGAGATAGCGGAGGAGAAGAGGCGGTCCTAGAGGAGAACGATCGCGGAGGCTAGGGACGAGACCCTATAGTAACTAGAGCGCTAGGCGAGGCTTAGGAGCTTCCTCCCCCCTAAGCTACCGAAGCTTCCGGCCCTAGCGGGCCCGGACGACGGCCTAGACCTAATAACGTACAAGGACAAGGCAAGGGCGCTTGTAGGGAAGTTCTTCCTAAGCTTAGAGGCGGACCTTAGTAACATTAAGGACCTAAGCTTCGAAGAGGACTAGGAACTAGGATTCGAGATCTAGGAGTATATAGGATTCCTAGCGATAGAGGCGGTATAGGACAAAGCGAGCCTATAGAAGGCCCTAGGGGAGGATATACTCCTAATAGGATTCCTAAAAGCATATAGCAGACTATTAAGCTAGATCCTTATAGCCCTAGCTACAAGGTATCTATAGCTAGTATAGTTCCTAGCTACTTTTAAGAGGGCTAAGATAGTAGTCCTACGGAAACTAGGGAAGATACCTAAAGTTTACTGTACCCTAGGAGGTTATCGCCCTATCGCCCTACTCCTAACTATAGGGAAGGTAATCGAGGTAGTAGTAGCAAGAAGGATTATAGCAGCGGCAGAGGTCTATAGGCTGCTCCCTACCGAATAGATAGGCAACTACGCGAGTAGATCGACTAAGTTAGCGGTCTAGCTAGTAGTTGCCTAGGTCTAGGAGGTATAGCGCTAAGGCGCCTTAGCATCCCTCCTATAGCTAGATATTGTAGGAGCCTTCGATATAGTTAACTACATTAGGCTACTAGCTACGCTCTAGGAGCTTAGCTACCTAAAGTAGATAGTACTCTAGGTATAGGAGTAGCTAACTAGCAGGGTCGCGATCCTCTACTTCGATAGGAAGGTAACGGATAATATCCTAGTTATAGCGGGAGTGCCTTAGGGGTCCCCCCTATTACCCGTACTATTTATTCTATATATTGTATTACTATACAAAGACCTAAGGAGAGAGCACCTACACTATAGTATAGTAGGCTTTGCTAATAACACGAACCTAATAGTGTTCGGGAAGTTAGCTAAGGTGAACGTTCGCTAGCTTAAGCGAGTATAGGGAACCTATCTAAGGTAGGTAGGAACGTAGGGGATAGCGTTTATAGCGTAGAAGTATAAGCTAATATACTTTAATAAGAACCGGAGGTAGTAGCTAGACCTAACTAAGCTCGCTATACTAAGCGAGGGTAAATATACGGACATTATACTAGTTAAGTCCGCTAGGTTCCTAGGAGTCTAGCTAGATTAGAAACTCTTATAGAAGGCGTACCGCGGTGCGATCACAAAGAAGCTCGCCACCTAGGAGTTCGCGCTAATAAGGATCGCGGCGAAGACCTAGGGCCCGAGCCTTACAAAGGCCTAGGAAGTATATACAAAGTATATAAGGAGCGCGGTAGCCTATAGGGTAGCTAGCTACTATATCCTAACCGCGACTAGCAAGAAGAGCAAGCTAAAGGGGATAGCTATAGAGCTAGCGATAGACTAGAGTAGGGGCCTCCGTATAGTAGTAGGGGGCTACAAGACTATACCGATTAGATACCTAGAGATAGAGGCGTAGGTCCTGCTAGTAGACCTTTACCTAAACAAACGACTTACTAACTTCGAAGCTAGAATATACAAGCTACTCCTCTAGTTAGGGGAGGGACTAGGGCGCCTCCTAGTTACAGTAGCAAGCTTAGTCTAGAAGGCGTATACTAAGCTATTTAGAAGGTTCTAAAAGAGGAGTAGGAAAACGTAGAGGAGGAAGCTAAGGCAGGCCCTACAAAGGCTAACGGTAGTTAAGAGAGTAGCGGATATAGCAAGCGACTAGGCTAAGTAGAAGTAGATAATAGGTAAGCTAAAGAATAAGCGCCTTAATATAGATAGAGTAGTAGAGCTTGCCTAGTAAGAGCGCGAGATAGTAGCTAGGGAGGGGCGCGCTACTACGCCTAGAACAGGGAGACCTACGTACCGCTCCATAGACAACGACCCCCTAATATAGCTATTTATAGACATTGCCCTTAAGAGGTACGAGGGTCTAAGCAAAGCATAAAGCTTACTACTTACCTAAGCGCGTAGCAGGGACATTAGCCTCCTAGATTACCTAAATAGGGTAAACGTCCTAGTAGCCGCTACGCTACTCTATAAGTATAGTAAGGGGAGAGAAACGGTTAAGCACTTAGTAGTATAGTATAAAGACCTACTATAGTTTAGAATATAGGAGGATTTACAAATACAGTTACAACGGGACTTGTAGCTCGTCCTATAGCGAGCTATATAGCTATATAGGAGCTTAGCAACGGTGGTTATTAGCTAGTTAATAGATTCGGGGCGCCTAATAGAGTATATAGGCTACAACTCGAAGCTACGAAGGCTGTAGAAGCGGCTAAGCGTAGCAGAGAGGGTATAGGAGGCGCCGAACCGAGCCGCTAAGGGAGACAGGGGCTATCTTTTATATATAGTATAACGGATTCAAACCGTAGGAGCAGAAGAGTAGACAGGGGTTTTCACCCGGCCCCCTGTTCAGGGGGAACGGTTTCCTTTGTATATAAGCTAGTAGAAGGACCGGCGCGCCGTAAGGCATATCGGAGTACGAATAATAATATATATCTATACTTAAAGTTAATATGTACTATATACTAGTATATAGTTATAGTACTTTATAATTTTTTATAAAGTATATATCTATATATATATACTAAAGTAGTTTAGTAATCTTATTATATAGTAATATAGTTATACTAATAATAAAGTAATTAATATAATTAGCAGTATACTAGAATATTGCTTATAACAATCTAGTTTCAATTATTATATATACTATAGAATAATCGTTAAAAGCGAAAATCAATAGACCTCTTTAGGTACAGCGAGGTAAACCTAGTCACTGGATTTAGGTTTTGGGACTCATGTAGACTTGACGCTCCGTACTTAGTGTTGTCTTTAGCCGACGGAGTTTTGTGTATAAGATGGTCTTAGACTGCCTTGAGCATTTTCGAATTAATTGTATTTTGCTAGTAGTAATAGTAATGCTTGCAGAATATCTTGATTAGCTAACTATCTTTAACTATAAAAATGGTGTTACGTTTAAACGCTTACTGCCTTATATATTATTGTTCTCACTCCGCTATACCTAAGGCGCGCCGGTCCTACTTTGGTTTTAGATATAAAGGAAACTATACCTTTAAACCAGGGCTTGGTAAAACCCCTTATTAGCTCTCTAGAACTATCCTTTAGAGTCTTTCTAGTAGTTATAAGAAAAAGGGAAGTTCTGTTAAATATAGCGGCCTAGCTCTAGGTCTAGGTAGTAAGAGGTTCAATGTCTGTAACAGAGACTATGCAAACGGCCATGGCCTACCGTATCCCAAATCCCCATCTGCACCGCACGACCGATCATCTCACCTTGCCGTTCTTCAAGGCACCGGCCCGCGCCACGCCGCCGCCGACCGTCGGGTTCCGGGCCAGCTTGTTCTCGCCGCTGTTGACCACGAACGTCGCGAGCAGGATCTCGTCGTCGCTCCGGACCCTGACATCGGGGATGCCAAAGAAGCGGGCCTGCAGAGCGTCGTACCCGATGCTCAGCTCAAAGTAGCCGCGGTAAAACAGGTCCTGCCACTGCAGCTCCGGGTTCTTCTTGATCAGGTACTGGGACAGCGGCTTGGTCAGCGGGTTGGGCATGTCCTTGCCGAGGGGCGACGAGCTCGACACGGCGGAGCCGGCAAACTCGACGCCGAACGCGCCGGCGCCCGTGTCCTCGTCGTAGGGCGCCTTGTCGTTCCAGACCAGGTCCGACACCCACGAGGCGTGCGAGTCGCCCGACAGCATGACCGTGTTGTTGATCTGGTGCGTGGCCAGGTGGCGGTACACGCGGTCGCGGTTGGCCAGGTAGCCGTCCCACTGGTCGCGGTTGAAGGGCCGGTCGTTGAGGATGCCCAGCGCCATGCGGCTGAAGACGATCTGGTTGCCGACGAGGCGCCAGGCGGCGCCGCGCTCCGACGACTGGGTGAGCTGGTCGTAGAGCCAGGCCTCCTGCCGGAAGCCCATGACGGTCCGGTTCTCGAGGTCGACCAGCTTCTCCACCTCGGGGCTGTTGCCGCCCACGCCCAGGGCGCCGCCCAGGACGGTCAGGTCGCGGTCGTACTGGCGCGTGTCCACCATCATCAGGTCGAACAGGGTGCCGAGCGAGAAGCTGCGCCAGATGCGCAGGCTGTCGTCCATGTCGACCTGGCGGATGGGCATCCACTCAAAGTAGGCGCGCACGGCGGCCTGCTTGCGCTTGCGGAAGACGTCGCCGTTCGAGTTCACCGTGCCGTTCTTCCACGCGTTGTCGGCCACCTCGTGGTCGTCCCACACGGGGATCCACGCGAACTTGGCGTGCGACGCCTGCAGGTCGGCGTCGGTCTTGTAGGTGCCGTGGCGCGCGCGGTAGTCGTACAGGCTGTAGATCTCGCGGTCGGGCAGCGGTGTGCGCCCGATCTTGGAGTCGCCCTTGTACTCGTAGATGTAGTCGCCCAGATGCAGCACGTAGTCTACCGAGTCTTTGCGGACCGGGTTGCCGTACGCGTTGAAGTAACCGTTGGCTGCGCAGTGTTAGAAGCGTTTTTCCTGGTTGAACAGTCGGGGGGGGGACCCACGGTAGTTGGAGCACGAGTAGACGGCTAGGTTGATGTTCCGGTCAACCTTTTGCGTCTTGGACGGGATCGTCTTGGTCCGGCCGAGGGGGCTGGTCTTGTTGGTGTCGCAGACGTTGAACTGGTAGTAGTAGGTTGTGAAGGGCTCCAAGTGGTTTGCTTCGAACTGTCCTTGTATCAGCATCGATTCCTTGGTGGTGAAACTTGGCATTGCTGTTACCTTGACGGTGTAGTCCACATCACTCGTCGTGTAGGCCCGGCCTTTGTCAACCACGTTGGACAGCGGCAGGTCCGTGGCAATCTTGAACTCGACGCATGCCGCCTTGCTCGACGGCTCGGCTCCGCCGTTGTCCTCGTAGATGGGCACCACGCCGTCGGGCACCAGGTCGGACGCAACACTGTCGGCCGTCGGGGCCAGCCGCGTCCACAGGATGACCGAGTCGGCATAGGGGTCACCGGAGGCGACACCGTGCGTGAAGTCGACCTCGGCCGGCGTGAACAGGTCCCCCGTCTGGCGCTTCGAGACGTGGGCCAGGGGCACGGCAAGGGTCGGGTGACGCCGCGAGGGGCTGCTGTAGGCCAGATTCCTCGCGAAGGACGCCTCGACAGCCGAGGCGGCGGCGAGAGCGCCGAGGGCCAGGTGGTAAAACATGGCTGCAGACAGCTCACTGGGGTCTCGGTGTCGTGAGAGGCAGGGAACGGCAGAAGCGCGCAGCGAGGGCCGCCATGCCATCCATCTTAAAGGGGAGCGGGCGCAAACTAGATCCTCACGGGGAATGGCGATGTGCAGCTCGGCGTTGCGGACTTGGTGATGGCCATGGAAGAGCAGCGATCAGCCTGCGAATCCCACTCCGGGGGGACCACGTGGGGTCGCATCGGCCAATCTTCGTTCGCGGATTGACATCATGCCCGTCGATCCGTCCGATCCGCGCCTGGACGTCGCGAGACCGAGGTCGTAATCGGGAGGAGACTCTGCACCAATCTGGGCGTGCATTGCCTGATGATGCTACCTGCCCTGAGAGAGATATCGACATGGTAGACTCGCCCAATGCGACACGTGCACGCGCGCATGCAGCCGCATCGTCGCCATCTTACCAACCGATTCCCGTGCCATTGGTCCACGGAAACCCGGCTAACATCGTTGCGGCAGGTTGTTGTTGGCTGCGTGGGAAACGGTGGGCGGAAAACGGAGACGGCTTTCGACTTGACGTTCCCGAGGTCAAAACAAGCACGATGCGTGCAGCTTGCGAGCCAATGCTTGGCGACGTTGGGACGGGACGGGCCGGGATTGGCAGAGGAATGTGCAAAGGCGCATGAAATGATGAAATCAAGCAAAAAGTGTGTCTCGGTTGCCCAGGCCCGCTGGGCGGATGTCCGGCAAAAGCTTGGGCGACCCCGGAATCGAACCGGGGTTTCTTCGGATTCGTCGTACCACAACGAAGCGTCCTGACCACTAGACTAGTCACCCCTTGGTGATTTCGGCTGCCGAGTTTGGGGCTCAAGGCGGCTGCACGCGAGACAGCACGCGACAAACAACTCGGCGCGTCAAATCCCGAAACTCGTTTTCCAAGCCTGTCAAGCAAACCCCGATACCTACCCATCCCGGACAAAACGCCATCTATCAATTCCATAACTCTTGGCACCTGTGGGTCGGATCCACAGTAGGGTCAAGCCCTCCACCACCTTGGGCACTCAGTAGCTAGCGCGCGGCTATCTCTGGCCTCTTTCCCTCTCTATCATTAGAATAGAGCCTCACTTTGCCCTATCATTTATACTATAGGCCTCTAAGAGGTTATAAGACCTTGTTGCTTCTATTGCAACCTCTAGATCGATACGATTCGATTGTCCTTTAATCAAGCAACCTTCTTTTGATTATACGAGATACTTAATTATATAACCGACCTTCTTTTTTATACTTGTAAGTTAATATATTAGAATATAGCTCTATTTTCCTACTACCGACTCCCTCCCTCTCTCTCTCTTCCTTATAATCGCGATATCCGCCTAGGAAGACTTTCTATAGGAGTAGCTCTAGAACGAGCTAATCTAATATAAGCTAGCCTAGCAGTAGCTAGTACCTTAAATAGTATAATAAACGCTAGACTTAGTTATATATCTCCTCTAACAACTTTAAGCCCTTATAGGTAATAGCTACTATATAACTACCAAGTTAGCTAAGGTTACTATTCCAACCCTCCCTAAGCTTAAGGGAGATTCTAACATTAAAGATTAGAAAGAAGTAGTAAGAGGATACGCTTACGCCCTTAGATATACTAACTATATTAATAGTATAGCAATCCCCCCCTCTCTAGATACGCTAAAAGCGGTTTACAATAGTTTTAGAGCCACTTACAGATTAGCGTACCTAATAATTCGCAACTCTCTTAATAGCGTAATAGAAATTATTAAGAGCTATAGATAGACTAATAGCGAGAGCGACCCTTACGCCCTCTTTAAGATCGTCTATAGCTTAGTTAGTAACGTATCTAACAAGGGCTAGTGTAATATAATCTAGGAGTTCGCGTTAATAGATACAAGCAAGTATAACTCCCTTAGGGCCTTTATTACTAGATTCCTCTTCCTATATATAAGACTATAGAGCGTTAGGATCAATCCCTATAAGAAGATACAATAAGCCTTCCTTCTTTAGGGTCTAAGTAAGTATAATAGTAACTAGACTAATATACTAAAGTTTTAGCTCTAAACCGGCTAGCTTATATACTCGACCCTCCTTAACCTTATTATAACTAAGGCAAACGAGCAAGCGATAACTAGTATATTAGCTCTGTTAATACTAGCTACGAAGAAGAAACAAGACGATAGTAACCCTAAGTCCAAGGGGAAGCTCTATAGCGATCCTAAGTATAGCCGAATATATAGATACCCTATACGTACTCTATATTATAACTACTATAAGATTTACTATAATAGTAGTAATAGTAGCTACTAGGTCCTTTACCTAGAGCTTAAGGCTAAGTTCTTACGCTAATGTAACGCTAGTAACGATACTACTAGAACCGCTAACCCTACGGTGTCCCTGAATATAGAAGCTAACCGTAGCGTATATAGCTAGGATTCGGGCGTAATAGAAGGCATTAACAACAAGACCGTTACTAACCTAGCGATTAACCCTGCTATAATATTACTAGCGACTAACCTAGCTAGAATAGTACTTATAGGGGCTACTACTTTTAATACCTATATTATAAGGGATATAGTTTGCCTTGACTTAGGAGCGTCGAATAGTATATTCAACGACCCTAAATGGTTTAAAGATCTTACTGATCTACCGTAGCCGATTAAAGTAACCTTAGCTAATAGTAACACTTTGCTTCTAACCTATAGCGGATTAGTAACTTTCCCCTACGTTTGTTCTTATAGCGGAGTAACTGATTTAGTTATCCCGAATGCTATCCTTTCTGAATCTACCCCCCTTAACCTTGTATCAACTAGCTAGATAGATAAGTATAGCGCGGTTACTAATAGTATCGCTAAATAGGTAGTTAATATTAAATCTAGCTAAGAACTAGCTTAGCTAAGCTAGGTAGGAGGGATTCTAGTCTTTAAGGTTACGAGGGTCGTAGAACCTAAGGACGAAGCTATTATAGTCGCAATTAACTACATTACCCTCCTAGCAATCGACTACGCTACTATATACCAAAGACTTATATATATAACTATCGATAAAGTTATTTTAGCTTGTAAGCGTATAGGCATCTGGATAAGTAGCTAGTAAGCGAAGCAGTACCGCTATAAGTAGTACTATCTTAGTAAGTTAACCAAGTAGATCTCTTACAATAAACTGCTAAAGGTCTCCTATACGCTCTAGAAGATTTATATAGATTCGATTCTATATACCCTAGTTGGCGTTAGCAATAAGAACTACGCTATCTATATTATCGACTAGTTCTTTACCTTCTACTAGTATATTGCTATTAATAAGAAGTTAGGGGGTTTCTAAGTAGTTATTAACTACATCGAGTTTATAGAAACATAGAGTAGTCTTAAGGTTTAAGAGATCTATGTCGATAATAGTATAGAGTTCTCGATTAAATAACTACGTAAGTGGTGCAAGTCCTGTAGGAAGCGATTTATAACGACTACGGCAGACTGCCTAGAATAGAACCCGATGGCCGAACGCGCGGGTTGTACGATTATAGATAGCGCTAGAACTACGAATTTAGAGGCGGGCTTCCTAGAGGGATACTAGCCGCTAGTAGAAGAAGCTATAATCTATATAATTAACCGTCTCCCCTCTTAGTATAACGACGATATATCTCCCTTCTAAGTATTTAGTAAGTCGGTTAGATTACTAGCGGATTAGTATATCCTAAAGATTAACTATTTCTATACTTATAGCGCTATAGTATACGTATATATCTACAATAAGAAGGTTCGTCCCTAAGGCTATAAGATAATAGCTAGAGTATTTAAAGGCAAGCTCTATAGCTACAAGGGCTAGTCCAGTAAGATCTACCGGATTTAACTGAACGGTAGTGGCTGGATCGTTCGCGCTAGAGATACGCGCTTTATTAAGGACCCCCTGGCGGATAGCCTAGAGGATCTAGAAGATCCGATCTATAAAGCGACTTTCGATAACGTCTACGTAGATAATAATAGTATCTTCCGCTTAACGGTCGTTATCTATAGAGTTACTCCCGGTAATACGGCCGGTAATATAGCATCTGAACCTACGGCTAGCATTATAGTATCGGAACCTACAGGCGGTAATACAGCAACTACGCCTACTAGCGGTAGCGCGGCACTTGATCTAACTAGGCTGTTAACCCTAGAGGATACGCCTTACCTAGAAACGCTAGAGCGCGTGCCTCCTATAGAGCGTACGCCTCCTATAGAGCCTCCTAACAATCTATACTTCTTAGGTTCGGGTTCGGCTTTAGCTTTGGATTTGGATTTAGATTCGGATTTCGCCTTAGTACCCGGCTCTCCCTCTCTTACTAACGAAGCGCAAGAGATTTAGCGTAATAGCGTCTTTAATACCGAGCTAACTATAATAAGGCGGTCGACTTGGAACACTTGTCCTATTGCGGGATACTATAATACCCTCTATCGTAAAGGAAAAGCGGCGGTAGATACGCTAATAGCAGGTTCTTCTAATCTATTCGCTAACGTAGATCAATTCGTCCCCTAGGATCTAGAGTTAATCCTCTCTATAGTTAATAACAAAGACCTTCTCTCTCCCTTGATCAATAGGATTCCAGCCTCCTTTAAAGAGGTATCTAAGCGGGCTAACTTCCTTATATACTAGAAGCCGCTATACTAAGAATAATACAATAAGCTTATTACTATAGGAACGTAGGATCTAGTTAATAGACCTGTAAGGTCTAAGATCCTACCTAGTAAATAGGTATTTAACTAGAAATTCGATAATAACGGTAACTAGGTACGTAACTACGCTAGATAGGTTATATATAGTAACTTCGAGTATAGTAACTATTTACCCTACGAAGTCTACTTAGCTATAGTCTACGCCTCTACTATACGTATCTTATTTAACCTAGTTACCGCCCTAGATTTCGAATGCTACTAATTCGACGTTATAGGCGCTTTTCTTAATATAGTAGTCCTAGACGATGTTAACGTCTTTGTCTATTAACCTACTAGCTTCTCTAATAGTACCAATAGAGTATACTATCTTAAGAAGGCTTTATATAGCCTTTAACGCTCCTCTTTCTAGTAGTATAAAACGCTTGTGCCCGAACTAACTAAACTTAGCTTTAAAGCTATAACGACTAATAGGTATATATTCAAGTACGCTAATAGTAGCTTGCTAATGCTTATATACGTTAATAACTTTGAACTAGCTAGTCCTACTATAGAAGATATCTATAATATAGCTAACGTACTTGCTAGGATCTTCGAGCTTAAGAAGATAGGTAACACGAAGACTTTCCTTAGGTACTCTATCGTTCGGAACTATAGAGATAGAGTTATCTTCCTCTACTAGAGTAATTACGTTAATAAGATCCTCGAGCGCTTTAATAAGTAGAGCGTTTACCCTATTAAGACTCCCTAGATCCCTAGCGACTTTAAGTTACTAGTAATATAGGAAAAACTAACTAAGGCAATTACTAAGTAGTACTAAACTAAGGTTAGCTTAGTTAACTACCTTATAACTAGTACGCGCTTCGATATAGTATATATAGTTATACGGCTTAGCGAAGCTAACGTAGGCTTATCCGACGCCTATATTAGTCTCCTTACCTACCTCTAGCGATATATTGTAGGAACGAAGACAATCGGTCTATACTATAGCGGCAAGATAATGCCCTAGAACCTTGCCTTAAGAGCGTTTAGCGATACTAGCTTCGCTACTAACCTACTTACTAGAGTCTCTACTAGCGGCTACGTTGTTATAATTAGCAACTGCCTAGTTGTCTAGAAGGCGAAGAAACAGGTACTTGTTATACTCTCGAGTACTAAAGCGGAGTTTATTAACCTAACGCCAATAGCGTTATCCCTACTATAGGTAGCTAATATCTTAAGAGATGCTAGTTACCTATAACCTCTCCCTCTATTAATGTTCATAGACTTGGCGAACGCTTGTACGATCGCTCTAAACCTGCTAAATATAGCTAGAACGTACTATATTAACATCCGCTATAAGTAGGTGATCTAGCGGGTAGCGATAGGGGAATTCTAACTATAGCATGTCGGTACGAACGATATAGTTATAGATAGCTTAACGAAGGCTCTAAACCGAGCTAAGTATATACAGTTCGTTAAGTAGCTAGGCCTTTGCTCGCCTATAACAACAACGGCTTGAGCTAGCAGGTAGCTAGCTCTCTAAAGGAAGGACGATAGTAGCTCTAGAGGATCACGGGTTTTCTAGCACTAGAGGATCATAGATTTCCCCTGTTTTCTCAACACTACGTTATGTATCACAACTACTAGATTGGGAGATCAACCTGTTTTTTTTTCACAGTAGGTGGTGGTGCGATTAGGGGGCTGTCTTGGCACCTGTGGGTCGGATCCACAGTAGGGTCAAGCCCTCCACCACCTTGGGCACTTAGTAGCTAGCGCGCGGCCATCTCTGGCCTCTTTCCCTCTCCATCATCAGAATAGAGCCTCACTTTGCCCTATCATTTGCGCTGTGAGCCTCCAAGAATAACCCCAAACACCCGCACCCCACCCCATTCCATCTCTCAGCCAAAGCCAAAACACTGATTTCCCCCATGGTCAACCCCCTCCAAAAACCTCCCCCCCCACCTCCACCACCCACCCCCACCCCTCCATCTCCCCCCTCCCCGTCGGC